>VWYK01000103.1:0-17484 GCA_013399775.1 Semnornis frantzii | reverse complement strand
TTTCAAGAAAATAAAAAAAAAAAAAAAAAAAAAAAACATGTTAGAAATGCTTTTTTAAATTTTTTTATCACCACATGCTTTATAGTGCAGCATTCACTAACACATCAAACCTACAAGACTGCTTGCATTACTTTTGTTGAGAATTAAATCTGATCACAGAATCATTTTGGTTGGAAAAGACCTTTAAGATCACAGATCCCAACCATTCTCTAACTCTCTCTATATGATCACATATATACAGGTAGCAATTTACCACAGGAACAAAATTTGTCCTTATAGGTTAAAGCAGTCTCCATTATAAGTCCACACTACAACACAATTATCTAATGTTACATCCACAGGACACAGTGTAGGCAAATCAAACTGATTTTCAAGCTTAAGATTCATTGTTAAAGGCAGAAAATGAGGATTTCCAAACAGCTGAACCACTTTATTAATTAGGAAAATAAATCAGAGAATGTTGCAAAGGTCACAAGCAAAAGCCAGGACATGGAACTCATTGCAAAGCGAGGCAGAGATCCCTGCATGGAGAGAGTCTGTTTAGCAGTTAATAAACAGAGTCCGTTGCCCCTGCTTCTTCACAGAGGTAAAAGCCCAATCTGCTTAGCTCAGAACACCACAATACCAACAATGCAGCCTCAAATCAGTCATGAATTGTTAGGTTTGGTATAATGAAATCCCAAAGAACACAACAGAAAACTGATGTTTTTTCCATCAGTGTTTCTCGATTCATAACCTGATCTGATGAAATTAATGCTGCATCAAGGAATGCTTTGATCCTTGTAGCCTGTGGGAACTGATGTACAGGATGAGGATTTGCAGGTAACGCCAGGACAAAACACTAGGTGACAAAACACTGGAGCAGGCTGCCCAGACAGCTTGTGGAGTCTCCTTCTCTGGAGACATTAAAAATCCATCTGGACACGCTCCTATGTGACCTGCCCTGGATGATCCTGCCCTGGTAGGGCAATTGGACTGGATGATCTTTCAAGGTCACTTCTAACCCCTAATGTTCTGTGATTCTGTGACATTTTTCCAGCCCAGACATAAAGAGGTTGAAGGGACAACATGGGCTAACCCTTGTAGTACTGAGTCCATACTACACAATATAAATCCAGAAAGTTTGGAAGAGGACCAAGTTCTGGTCTTGTATACTGCAAGGTTTTGGCAAACTCAGCAGGACCAGATAGGATTTGAGTCAAGAGATTCAAATTTGGCCAAGCAGCACTAGGCCACATCCTGAGGGCAAGAGCAAAGATGTGTCTATACTCGGACAATTTTGTTAGGCAGTTGGCCTGGAGATGCAGTAAACATCACTTGGCCATCCAAGGATCTGGCTATTATAGCCAAGCTACAGGAATTTCATTTTTCTTGTTGTACCTCCTGTGTTCTTCCCTGGTGGGAGGCAGGCTGAAGGGCAGTGGCCACTCAGTGCCACCTGGAGCTTTTCCCAACACATGTCTAAAGGCATTAAGGGAAACACAGGACTCTGCATTGCTCTGGTGTTACACTACTAAGCACACACATGTGAGAACAGAGGTGTCCCTCTAGTTACACCAGGCAAGCAGCAGAGTCAGTTATGCTTTCTGCTAAGGAAACACAAAGTCTGCCCTCTGGGAAATGCGTCCAAATGTGTGAACTACTAAAACCAAAGGTAACACCACACGCAAGATAACAACATCCTGATCTTGTCCTACATCTGATTTATTTATTTTTTTAAACACGTATTAAATCAGCCTTAGGCAGCCTGATGAGTTTCAGTGAGAAAGAGAGGGTTTGGGACCTGAGTACTGGGCAATGAAAATAACACTTTCATAGTTCTTTCCTCTCCGCCCTTCAGAAGCTGAATGACAATGGAAAGCACAAACTGAGCTACCACTGACCATTTTGTCCCTCTGCCCCACAGCCCCGGCCTTCATCATATGATTATAAAAGTGAAAAGGGAAAAGCATAAAATTACCAAAACAGTGTTTAGAGTATTTGAAAACCACCTATGTGTATATAAATGTTTCATATGACTTCTGTAGAAGCTCTAAGAAGTTCTCAAGGAATATAGGGAATTAGGTAGCACATTGTCATTGCCTTCACCATATGAGTGACACGGGGACTGCGAAAGCTCTGTAGGTCTCACTCACTAACTCAGTTCTAATGAATTCAGTAGTAATTAGCAAAAAACAAAAAGTTACTTTATTGCCTGCAATATGGATGAGAAATGACAGCAATCAAAGTATGTGCAGCAGTGTGCACAAAAATGCCTGCACAAAGACAGGTAATGCAGCCGTGGTTTGCTATGGGGTAGCATTTACTGTTGCTGGCTTCAGGTGCCATTGTCATGCTCTCTAGTTCACAAAATCCTCGACTCTCTCTCACATGTCAGGACACAGGAGGAGATGTTTGACTCATAGATCATCTGAAACTGGCTTTCATCAAAGGTCCTCTGTAAACAGTACACCTAGGAGCGCTGATGGATCTGCCTGCAAAACTCACCCTCCGCTCGCTTTGCCCACTTCACAGAACCACAGACTCATTGAATCGTTTAGGTTGGAAATTGCCTTCAAGATCACTGACTCCAACCATTCTCTAACTCTGCCTAGGCTGGAGCTAAATCATGTCCCTCAGCACCACATCTCCGTCTCTTTGAAGCACCTCCAGGGATGAGGATTCAATCGCCTCTCCAGGCAGACTGTGCCAACGCTTGAGTAGCCCTTTCAGCGAAGAAGTTTATTCCCACCTGACTCTGTCCTGGTGCAAGACGAGGCCACTTCCTCTCACGCACCACTTGTTACTCGGGAGAAGAGCCCATGTTCGACTTTTTGTCTTTTATTTTTCCTGTAAGGGCAGCATTTCGAGATTCCCTGCCCCAGCGCTATTCCCGAGAGCAGCCCTAGCAGATCCATCACAGATGACCACGAGGGCGAGGGCGGAGAAAGAACTGAGAGGGAGGCAAAACTCAAAAAGCCCGTGGGAAAGCTTCCCCAGAGCGGCGCAGTGGCCGGGGTGAGGCTTTCTGAGGAGCCACAAACGCCAGCACGGCCCCGGGCAGCAGAGGAGCCTGCGGCCTTGGCCGGGCCGGCGGCCGAGACACCGACACCCCACCGGCGGGGCCCGGCGACGTTCCACGGGCACCGACGGCGACACGTGACCAGGCGTTATTAATTAATTAATACATTAAAGTGTACGGAACGAAGCGCCGCTGCCCGGATCCTGCCGAGCCAGCGTTCCCCGCCTTGCCCTCCCGCCGGCTGCGTGGGTTCTGTCACTAGGAGGCCGCCGGCACCGGCCGGCCCCCGGGAACTTACCGACGGGGCCACCCCGTCCCTCCGGCTCCGGCAGCGAGGTCGCAGCAGCTCAGGGCGGCAGCATCCCCCGGGGCCTCCTTGTGTGTCCCCCCGCCCCGTACCCCCCGGGCTCCGCGGCGCTGGGCTGCGTGACTTGTTCGGTGCAGCTGGCACCGTCTTTACCGTACGCTGTGGCGGGAAGGAGGAGGAGAGAGAGTGTGTGTGTGTCTGTGTGTGTGTGTGTGCGGAGGGGGGGTGGAATTAACTTTGCTCAATGGCGACAAGGCAGCGGCCGCAGACCAAGCATCAGATCGATTTACTAAACAAACGGAGGAGTGGGTGGGGACGTTAAACAGTAACCAGCAGTCGCTGCCAAAACTGAAAGCGGTTGCTGCCGCCGACACCGACCGGCCCTTGTGCGTACCCGAGCTCCGCCGCCCGGCCGGGACGGGCACTCTCGGCCTGGCCCAGCCTCGCTGGGTAGTAGTAGGCGGCAGCCAAGGTGTTGCGGCCAGGCTCTGCCCCCCACCCCCAGCCTCGATGCCACCCCAGTTGGCTTCTCCGTAGCGACCCCCGGCCACCGGGTCAGACAGCAGCCGCTCCCGCGTTCCCCCGGCCGCCGCACACCGGCCTTGCCACTGCTCCGGTGCTACGGGTAGAGACATCACCCCCTCACCCCCAGTGCCGGAGGGGGAGAGACCGGTTGCCCGGCCCAACCCAGCCGCTTCGCAGGGCCCGGGCAACACGGGGACGGCGGTGTTTGATAGCCGCAGGTCAGCGGGAGCCCAAAGCGCAAGGGCTCCCCAGTGGGTACTGCTTCCTTTGCTCTACTGAAGCTGTCATCAGGGAGGGGGCAACAAAAATTAGCTCCTTTCTTTTTAGCTGGTTGTACAAAGACATGGAACCAGGCACGGGGATCCGCTGCACAGTCTGGAATCCGTGAACCAGAGACACTTCGTTGTGTCTCTGGAAGGTTGTGCCTCAAGGAAGTATTTCTGAAACAGTGTCATTGTCCCTTGGCATCGAACATTTACAGACTTGAAACAATAATTAACGCCCTGGCTATAATACCAGCAGCTCACACCCACAGAGGCATCAGGAAGAAAGGAAGTAATTCCAGACAGGGACGGGGTGTTGTCTTGCCACTACAAGTGCCACCCGGAGTGGGGGGCACCTCCTGGGCGGCGTGAGAGAAGGACCATGCCCGTGTCCGTGATTTAACGATACTCCGCAGGAACGGGGCTTACGCAGGCTCCGCACAGGAGGGAGATGCGGGGGGAAAAAAAAACACGGAGAACGTTTTGCTCCTCCAGGCTCCGGGCGGCGGCTGACTGACTGGTTCCCCTAGTGAGGAGATCAGCCAGCTTCCCCTGCTTCCTTACGGGTGGCACCTTGCCACGCTGCTGTATCTCGTTAAAATGGTCAGTTCCTCATCAATGGGCTTTGCCGGGGGAAACTCTGGATCCAGTTTCTAGGAGCTTTCGATTGTCACTTGGAGGGAACAAAGAGAATTTTGCACGTCATTTCCCCCTTCCCCCTTACGAAACATTAATAATCACTGGCAATAATTGTCCGGATAGCCACAAGACAGGTAGAAACAGACCCAAACTCCTTCAGTCTTATTTCAGAGGTGGTTTTTAAAAGGCCGCTAAAAGTGGACGAAGGAGAGTTGTTCCTGAGGGCAATAAAACACTGCAGGCAAAGGCAGCACTGACACTGAAACAAACGCTTCTGCCGCTGGAGCAAACAGTCGGTTTGAAAAGCGACTGTCACTTAACCAGGCTTGGGGGCTTTCCCTCTGTTCTAAGAATCTCGGCCACACGCCGCGGGCTAAGAATCAGTTCTCCTTAGATGAATAAAAAGGATTGCTCCGAGTTTCTTTGCTGTCTTAATTAGAATAAAGTTAACAAGCTAGAACCACGCAGCGGTCTCTAGCAACTGGATTTCTTTCTCCCCCTTGGATGAGGGCAGATTGATGGAAGAAGGTTGCGGTGGGTGCTCAGGAAGATTTGATTCCAGACGCTTCGGGGTATAAAAATTATTCTTTCATCGAGAAAGGTGCTGCTCGGTGCCAAAACCAAAGCCCTTGCACAACGGCAAGTGAGATTTTTTTTTCCTGTGCGGGGAATATTTGCGCGCGTTTCTCATCACATGATGCCACGTTTGATTTCACCTTCATATAACCGGTGCCTCTCATTGCGGCTTCGACATTCCCTTCATTGTTTTTTAGGAAGTGGTTGCCTCTCTGAGTTATTGACAACGTTTTTAAGGAAGAGGTGGGGGGCAGCATGGAGTCCCTTGACGGTCACCTAGCCGACAGCGCTACCTCCTTGCTTTTTTTTTCCCGTGTCGCCTCCACGACGAAATCATGCGACCACCCAAAGAGATACACTGGTTGTGAATTTGCCCCGCTGCCCGTGGTCGGGAGCCCTTCCAGTTTCCCCCAAAGATGGGGAGCTCCAGCCATCTCCAGTCGTGCTCTCTAAAGGATGGAGCACCAAAGCACGGGGATCTCTGAGAACGTGATCTGGGCCGTCAGGAGCAGGAGATGCTCCTTTGGCACATCACATCTCTCCTGGGAATCAGGGTTGGGAAAATGTACTGAGGTTAAGGGAAGGGAGGAAATCCACGCAAGCTATTTCTCTCTTTTATTTCCCCCCCCCGCCTTTATTTTTCAGCGGAGATAACGAATATTTTCAGGCGTTGACCTCACGGGGGAAGTCCTAGGCAACAGAGTTTCTGTGCCAATTTGGCAAGCACTTGTTTACCTCTGGCTGTGGCCGCAGACAGCTACCAGGTGACCACCGGCAGCCCTCCTGGTACCTCGCAGCCCGGTGCGATACCGCAGGGCAGCTACAGATCACCTCTGCCAGTCTCCGCCCTTCCTCCACCTGCTCCCAGTAGCGTTTGTCTGCCCCTGTGCCCACCAGTTTACTTGGGGAGAGAACAAGGGGAGCTGCCGGAGCTGGCTGTGCAGACGGCGGGGCAGGTACAGGAGTTGGAGGGGGTTGGGGGGGAGCACGGATCTGGTCTCCGCTCGATTCATTCCGGTATCATTAACCTGAAGGGTGAAGCAACTGTTTACGTGCCCTCCTCTCCCTCCCCTGGGCTGCTTTTTCCCTGTTACTGATCCATCTCTTGTAAATCATTTATGGGGGGACGGGACACTTGGCTTCTCGCAGAAGCTTCCCTGGAAAAAGTTTCCCATCTTCAGGCAAGTGCCTTTTTTCTTTGTTAAGGCGAGTAATTGATAAAGAACCTCAATGTGCCTTCAAAAAGCATCTAAACGGCTGCCGGGAACGATAGTCACTTCGGGTCACGGGGTGCTTCTGGCTCGAAAAGCGCAATACAGGGAAGGAACAGGATCAAACCGGTTTAAAGAAACAGCTAGTTTTATGTGGTTACCTGAAACCATAAATGAGAAACGCGGTCTTATTTTACAGGTTCTGGTATGGAGCGTTCAAGATTACTTCTGCAGAGCCATTTCCCCCTCCTTCTGACGGGAGAGCACCTGGCATGCTGCTGCTAACTGATGTTTCTGTGTTTTCGTGCCTCGGAAAACCAGAGTGAGGCAGAAAGTGAGAAGAAAAGCTGTAAATCTCTTAAAACTCCGAATCGTGGGGTAACAGCAGCACGACGCCGCTGTGAACCGATTTCAAGGGCTGCATTAGAGACTCGTTTCTTCTAGAGGTTCCCTGGCTAAATTATTAATTGCCAGCGTCTCATGAAAGATTTGCAGACTTTACAATCATTTACGATCCGTGCAATTAAAAACAAAACAAAACAAAACAAACAAAACCCACCAAAAAACACACACACCAACCAAAACCCCAAACCACCACCAACAAACCCAGGCAAACCCGGAGATAGGGGCAGAACTGGTTCAAGGTGTAATACAAAGATCTATCAGGTGCCCTTGGCAACTATCTGTGGGCGCTGTTTGTGTTCTGCCAACACGCCCTTCGCTGCAATGAGCATTGCTGCAAACCGCGAGCAGGGCTGGGCACTGCCAACAGCTCCCCAGCAGCTTCACACACAACAGCTACTGAGTTCGGGCAAGGGGGGGCATCGGGTGGTAGGACATTCATCGCTGCCTCCAGTCACCGAAGAGTTCAAATGCAAGTAAGATAATTGCCTTCGGCGAAAAGCGTTTAAGGGGAAGTAGACGCCGTTCTCCCCCGTAAATTAAAAGCTTGAGAGAGAGCGCGTTCGGGTAGCCAGAGCTTCAATGCGCTCCACTCAAGCAGAGAGAGGACATCGTTGTCGGAGAGGAACCCCTCTGAACCCGCAGAAGAGGCTGGGGACGGTCGTCTGACGAGATCCGATTTAGCAGCCTCACAAGCCCCGGGCGTTTTAGAGATTATTCCCCTAAAGATCTTTGAAGATTATGCAAATGGAAGCAGATTACAAGAGTTTACTGCCAGAGCGCAGAAACAAACCCAGCCCCGTGCCTGCCTGTGATCATTTTCGCCCTCTCCGCTGATTCCCGCCTCGCTCTCTGCGGCCGTTCCCCTCATTAACGGCAGAGTAAGGAGGGAGATGAGGCGGGGAGGAGGGGTCCTGCTTCCCCTCTCTCTGTCAAACAGAACATGGGGAACTGTCGCCGTGCGGAGGCGAAGGTTGGGCCGGTAGCGCTGGGCAGGGCAGCGTCGGAGCCGGTCTGCGCCTCAGGAAACGTAGGCAGCGGCTGGCGGCGGGAGCCGTGCGAGACCCAGCCCTGACACCTAGCGGCGCTGGGCCGCGCTGCCCGACAACGCCGCCCGCTGCCGCCCGCTGCCGCCCGCTGCCTCTTGGTCCCCTGTTGCCTCCGACAGTGGGTACAGGCCCGCAGGATCATAGAATCCTAGAATCAGTCAGGGCTGGAAGGGACCACAAGGATCATCCAGTTCCAATCCCCCTGCCCTGGGCAGGGACGCCTCACACTAGATCAGGCTGTCCACAGCCTCATCCAGCCTGGCCTTAAACACCTCCAGGGATGAGGCTTCCACCACTTCCCTGGACAGCCTGTTCCAGGCTCTCACCACTCTCATGCTGAAGAATTTCTTCCTAACATCCAGTCTGAATCTACACATTTCTAGCTTTGTTCCATTACCCCCAGTCCTATCCCTACCTGGCAGCCTAAAATGTCCCTCCCCAGCTTTCTTGTAGCCCCCTTCAGATACTGAAAGGCCTCAGTAAGGTCACCTGAGAGTCTTCTCCTCTCCAGACTGAACAACCCCAACTGTCTCAGTCTGTCCTCATAGCAGAGCAGCTCCAGCCCTCTGATCACCCTCGTGGCCCTTCTCTGGACACCTTTCAGCACATCCACATCCTTTTTGTCCCAGGGGCTCCAGAATTGGATGCAGTACTCCAGATGGGGTCTCAGCAGAGCAGAGCAGAGGGGCAGGATCACGTCCCTTGCCCTGCTGACCACACTGCTCTTACTGCAGCCCAGACTCTGGTTGCTCTCTGGGCTGTCAAAGCACACTGACGGCTCAGATTGAGCTTCTCATCCACCAGCAGCCCCCTCTCCTCAGATCTGCTCTCCAGCCAGGCACTACCCAACGTACATTGCTGCTTGGGATTGCTTTGACTCAGGTGCAGGACCTTGCGCTTAGTCTTGCTGAACTTCATGAGGTTGGCTTGGGCCCAGCTCTGCAGCCTGTCCAGGTCCCCCTGGATATATCCTTCCCTTCAGCTCTCAACCACAGCACACAACTTGGTGTCGTTTGCAAACTTACTGAGGGTTCAGTCAGTGCCACTGCCCATGGTGCTGACACCAATGTTAAACAAGACTGGTCCCAGGACTGATCTCTGGGGGACTCCACTTGTCACTGCCTACACTGGGACACGGAGCCATTGACAGCCACTCTTTAGGTGGAGCCGTCAAACCACTTCTTTATCCATCCTGTGGTCCATCCGTCAAACCCATGTCTTACCAGTTTGGAGACCAGGATGTGGTGTAGGACAGTGTTGAAGACTTTGCTCAGGTCCATGTAAATGGCATCAGTTGCTTGCCCCTCAGCTATTCATGTTGTGACCTGTTCATAGAAGGCCACCAGGTTTGTCAGGCATGATAAACCTGCCCACAGCAAGTGTCAGTCTCATGAAGTTCAACGAGGGGAAGTGCAAGGTCCTGTCCCTGTGTCACGGCAACCCCAAGCATGAATCCAGGCAGGATGGAGAATGGATAGAAAGCAGTGCTAAGGAGAAAGACTTGGGGTGCTGGGTAGGAAAAGCTCAGCATGAGCCAACAACGTGGGTTGGCAGCCCAGGAATCGATCATGCCCTGGGCTGCATCAGAAGTGATGTGGGCAGTAGGTGGAGGGAGAGGATTCTGCCCCTCTGCTCCTTTCTGGTGAGACCCCATTTGGATACTTGAAGTTCTGTGTCCACCTGTGATGGCCCCAAAACAAGACCAACATGGAGTGGTTAGGGCAAGTCCAGAGGAGGCTGGAGTAGGCTGAGAGTTGGGGTTGTTCAGCCTGGAACAGAGAACGCTGCAGGGAGACCTCAGAGCAGCCTTCCAATATGTGAAAGAAGCATCCAGGAGAGCTGGGCAGGGATTTTTTACAGAGGCATGGAGTGACAGGATGAGGGGTAGTGGCTTCAAAGTGGAAGAAGCTGGACAGAGACGGGATATTAGGAGGAAATTCTTCTCCATGAAGGCAGTGTCCTGGTTTTGTTGGGCCAGAGTCATAAAAGAAGTTAAAGAGCAAAAATCTCCTATGATTGCTAGGAGGCAATCTATTTACCTACTAAATCATTCATAAACACAGTTGCTAACCCCAGGAAGTATGCCAAGGTCACCATCAAAATAACCACACTCCATAAATCTTATCACACTACGTAAATGATAGTCAGAGAATTATAGAATGCTTTAGGTTGCAAGGCACCTTTAACAGTTGTTTTTTTCAAGCCCCTGCAGTGAGCTGGGGCATCTTTATCTCAGAGCCCCATGCAGCTTGACCTTAAATGGTCCCAGGGATGGGGCACCTACCACCTCTCTGGGCAACCTGGCCCAGGGCCTCACCACCCTCAATGTAAAACATTTCTTCTGTCTCTCTAATTTGAGTCTCCCCCTTCCAGTTCAAATCATTGCCCCTTGTCCTCTCACAACAGGCCCTGCTAAAAAGTCTGTCCTTAACTTTCTGATCCACCTCTTTATGCACTGAAAGGCCACAGGAAGGTCTTCTTGAAACCTTCTCCAGGCTGAACAACTCCAACTTTACCAGTCTGGCACAGGATCACACAGGACATTAAAGGTTGGTAGGGACCCAAAGAGATCATCGAGTCCAATCCCCCTACCAGAGCAGGACCACAGTCTAGCTCAGATCACTCAGGAACACATCCAGACAGGCCTCGAAAGGCTCCAGAGAAGGACTTCACGATCTCTCTGCCAAGCCTGTGCCAGTGTTCTGGGACCCTTCCAGTAAGACCCTTCCAGTAAGGGCCCTCACAGGAGAGGTGCTCCAGTCCTCTGCTAATTTTAGTGACTCTTCTCTGGATCTGCTGCAATATGTCCAATGTCCTTCTTGTGCTGAAGGCTTCAGAGCTGGACACAAGACTCCAGGCGAGGTCTCACCAGAGCGGAGCAGAGGGGCAGGATCCCCTCCCTCCACCTGCTGCCCACACTGCTTTGTATGCAGCTCAGGGTGCAGCTGACCTGGGGCTCCGTGTGCATGTCACCAGCTCACGTCCAGCTTTTCACCCACTGGCACTCCCAGGTCCTTCTCTGCAGAGCTGCTCTCAGTCCCTTTGCACCCCAGGCTCCACTGACAGTGAGAAGGCCAAGTGCAAGGGGCAGGACCTTACACTTGGCTTCGTTGAATCTCATGAGGTTCATACGGGCCCATTTTTGGAGCTTGTCCAGGTTCCTCTGCACAAAATCCTGTCCCTTAGTCATGCCAGCTGTACCATTCAGCTTGGTGTCACCTGCAGACTTGCTGAGGGTGCCTCAGTCTCATTGTCTGTGTCACTGGTGATATTAAACAACACTGTTCACAGTACAGCCCTTTGAGGAGCACCAATTGTCACCGACTCACATCTGGACATTGAGCCGCTGACCACTATGCTTTGGATGCAACCATCCAACCAGTTTCTTGCAGCTTACCCATCAAATTCATATCTGTCCAATTTAGAGAGAAGAATGTTGAAGGGAACCATGTCAAAGGGCTAAGAGAACTCCAGATAGATGACATCCATAGCTGTTTCTTTGTCCACTGATGTAGTCACTCCATCATAGTAAGCTGGTGGGTTGCCCAGGCAGGACCTGCCCCTGGTGAAGCCACACTATCTAAACCACCTCCCTCTTCTCTGTGAGCCTTAGCACAGTTTCTAAGAGGATCTCTTCCACCATCTTCCCAGGCACTTCCCAGAGGTCATACTGACAGATTGGTAGTCAAGGAAGAATTCATTATAGTAAGGATGGTGCGACACTGAAACAGGATGCCTAAGGAGGATGCCCCCACTCTGGAGGTGTCCAAGGCCAGGCTGAATGAGGCCTTGAGCAACCTGGGCTAGTGGAAGCTGTCCTTACCCATGACAGGGGGTTGGAGGTGGATGAGCTTTTAAGTCCCTTCCAAACCAAACCATTTGATGATTCTAGTTCCCTGTGTCCTCCTCCCTACCCTTGTTAAAACTGGGTGCAGCATTCCCCTTCTTCCAGTCACCAGGGCCTTCTCCTACCTTGCAGTGCCTTTCAGGCTTTTTCTCTCCGCAAGCTGTGACATTCAACATTATCTTTCCAAGAACAGGGGACAGCAACCCACATTTTTGCCAGGCTGACAGCAGCGTGGTTCAGTGAAGTTTTCAAACTGTGTTTTCCTAGAAGGTCAGTGCAGTTTGATGGCAAACTAACCAGTGCTGATGGGCTTGGCCTTGGGTCAGTGGGTCTGACTTGGAACCAGGGAAGCTCCCAGTAGCTTCTTGCAGGAGCTACACTGGTAGTCTGTGCTACCAAAATTCTGCTACACGAATCCAATACAGTCACTGATCTAGATTTGTAAAGGGACCAAAGTCACCAGACTGGGTTCCCAGGCTGAACAGGTCATCTAAATAAACTCCTTCAAAGGAAGGGCAGCTGCTTACATGCTTTGGAGCTGTGTCAGAGATCAAACAGGTACAGTTACACCAACTCAGTGACAGTCAATGTTTTGTCTTCCTTTTGGACACTTGGATATATGTAGGGTGAAATGCGTGGCTGAAAATACATCTGTGGGGGCCCTGTACAGCAGTTGTGCTGGTCACAGAGGCACCAGTTGCTGTATGCACAGAGCTATTGGCATCATAGAAAAGACCGACCCCACCTGACTCCAAACTCCTTTCAGGGAGCTGTGGAGAGCAATAACGTCTCCCCTCAGCCTCCTCTAGCCACACTGAACACTCCCAGTTCCCTCAGCTGCTCCTCACCAGACCTGTTCTCCAGACCCTTTCCCAACTTCCTTGCCCTTCTCTGGACTCCCTCCAGCTAGCTGTAAGATTTTTTTTCTGTTCTTATCTACCTATGGATTTATCCTATTTATTTTATTATCTCATACATGAAGAGTAATGCACACAGCTAAGTCACTTACATTAGTAATTTGAAGTTACCTTTGCAATTCAGGAAAACCAAGTCTTTCCTACAATTTGAACCAGGGTAAGCTATGTCACTCTGGCTGCAATGTGACTTAGGAGTACCATGACAAGCACTCATGGCTGTCATGGACTGGTGTCAGACTCTCTGTTTCCATGAAATAAGGCTGGATGAGTTTGACCTCCTTCCTTTCTCTCTTTGCTACTCAAACTCTAAGTTCCTTGATGAAGGAAGTCAGACTTGCAATTTGTGCAGTGCCAAGCAGAGTCAGGATTTAGCCTCACCTGGGACTGCTAAAATAAATAAAAATCATTGAGAAGAAAGCCATGAAACTGATGTCCAAAACTGTCCGCAGACATCGTATTCACAAGAGCTGTGAAATGCAAATATTTGCTCAGCATGTTCTAGATAAATCATACAATGGCTTGGAAGGGACCTCAGAGATCATCTAGCTCCCATCTTCCTGCCATGGGCAGGGACACCTCCTGCTAGACCAGGTTGCTCAAGGTCCCATCCAACCTGTCTTTGAACACTTCCAGGCTTGGAGTCCCCAGAACTTCTGTGGGCAACCTGCTTCATTGCCTCACATCCCTCATGGAGAAGAATTTCTTCCTCAGGTCTCATCTCAATCCATCTTCTTCCGGTTTGAAGGCATCATCCCTTCTCCTGTCACTCCAGGACTTTGTGAAAAGCACCTCTCCAGTTCTCCTGTGGCCCACTTCAAATCCTAGAAGGCTGCTCTAAGGTCTCACTACAAGAGCAAACTCTCTCATTAGAGGAATTCCCTTTTTCTGATTTCATTCCAAATCCCTAATTGCAGTTTGAATCACCACAGCAGGAATCCCAGAGGTGAAATTATAAATTCTCTGAATTTCACTCCTTTGTAGGTAACAATTTTAACAAATTGAGCCCCAACCTCTGCAGCAGTTTAGTGGCTTCTGTTTGGTAGGAGTATGCAAAATGGGAACTCTATTCTCTTTCTCTGTAAATATCAGGAGAGTATAAATCAATAATAGAGTGGTAAGAGTGTGCAATTAACTTGTGTCACCCCTGTGCCTTCACATTAGCATCACTGAGAATGGTGTTACTCTGGCAGTGACCTCAGCAAATGTGATGACATCCTTTGCTGCTCAAGTTGAGTGTAAGCCAGCTCCAGGCTCCTGACAATCCTGCAAAGTGGAGATCCTCCTTTGGTCACTAACTAGATGCTGTATGCAATCCCCACCTTCTCCAGTGATGCAACCCCCAACCCCTCCCCAGGAGGATAGAAACAGACTCTGAGACTGTGTTCACCCCTTTCATTTAGGCATCACGACCTTCATGTCAGTTGTCAGGGTAGTTTCTGATGCAGCTAATTGTCAATTAGCAGCTAGAGTTGGAATTCCAATTAGTTTGCAGCAAGCACCACACACATTGCTGGAATTGTGGTTGACAGAAGGTAGATGGCCACTGCAGACCTGCAAGTCAAGCCCTGCATGCTGTTACCAACCCCTCCTTAGCTGTTTCATTTGCACAATGGCATCAAACAGCAGTTCAAAAGGCATCAGGAAATCCCTGAAACAGCTCTGTCTGTTGCACACGATGTAATAAACTTCTGCCAAACTGGTAGCAAGCTCTTTATGGGATCACAGAAACACAGCACGTTGCAGGTTGGAAGGGACCTCCATAGATCATCCAGTCCAAGCCCCCTGCCAAAGCAGGGGCACCCAGGGCAGGTCACACAGACACACGTCCAGGTGGGTTTGGAAAGCCTCCAGAGAAGGAGACTCCACAGCCTCTCTGGGCAGCCTGCTCAAGGCTCCAGCACCCTCACAGTGACAAAGTTTCCCTTCCTGCTCCCGTGGCACCTCCTCTGCTCCAGCTTGCCCCCAGTGCCCCTTGTGCTGTCCTTGGCCATCCCTGAGCAGAGCCTGGCTCTGTCCTCCTGACACTGCCGTGCACATCTTTAGCACTGCAATGAGGGCAGCCGTCAGGCTCCTCTGCTCCAGGTTCCCTGCCCCAGCTCCCTCATCCTGGCCTCACAGGAGATGTTCCATTGCCTGCAGCAGCTTGGGAGCTCTGCAATGGACTCTCTCTGTTTTGGAAGCTTTCTGCCTTCAGGGGACAATGGATAAAGTTCTGTAAAGGAGCAAGCGGAGAAGAATTTCCTTACTCCTATTTTATTGTCCTAATTTTACACTAACATACTGACCAAGTCCATATTTAGAAAAGTCTGAAAGGTGATGGCACTCTAGGACTTGAGGCTGCAAAGATTTTTATTCAGGCTCCCCTCTGCCATCTCAAGCAAAGACACCTGTCCCCTCTCTGGACCTGTTCAAGGCCAGGTTGGATGAGGCCTTGAGCCACATGGGCTGGTGGGAGGTGCCCCTGCCCATGGCAAGGGGTTGGAACTGGATGAGCTTTGAGGTCACTTCCAACCCAAACCATTTTATGGTCTGAACTCTCTGTGCTTCTCACTCATCTATAAAGTTCATATATCTATATACATCTATATAGATCATGTATCTAAATCCTTCCCTGTCCCAGACTGATGGAGAATGCAGACAAGCACAGAGAGCTGAGGAGCTCTTCTGACACAGTGACAATAAGAAACTTGGGTACAAAACTGAGCTACCATGTGACAGTATTCACCCTCTAGTTGTTACAGGGTCTTTATTTCCTCAGAAGTGGCTTCAGGGAAGTGTTTGAAGAGCAATAACTTAAATGGCAGCTGATCACTTCCCAGGTGTACTTCTGTATTTGTATGGACACGGACCTGTTCTCAGCAAATCCAGAGGTGGAGAATAGAAGGACCAGAGCTGCCTCTACAATAGTAAGCCAGAGGTTCTCGCCTGGGTGTCAGTGCTTGGCTTGATGTGTACATGCTTTATTGCAACAAGGACCATTTCAAAGTAGTTTCCTTCTCAGTGAAGGTGTTTTGCCAGGCTATCATGCCCTATGCCCCACTTGCAGCAGGGACATGAGGATTCTTGAAGACTGCTCCAGTAGAGAAGCAGCAGTTGGGCAACACACCAGGAATGCATCCAAAGAGGAACAACAAAGCTGACAAAGGGTCTACAGAAGAGGTGAGGAGCAGCTGAGAGAACTGGGATTGTTCAGCCTGGAGAATAGGAGGCCAAAGGGAGACTTCCTCACTCTCGACAACTCCCTGAAAGGAGGTTGGAACCAGGTGGGTATTGGTGTTTTCTCCCTAGTAAGAAGTGATTGGGTGAGAGGAAATGGCCTCAATTCACTCCAGGGGAAATTGATGTTGGCCATTAGGAACAATTTCTTTTGTTAAAGCGTTGTCAAGGCTTGGCCCAAACTACCCAGGGAAGTGGTGGAGCCTCCTCCGTTCCTGGAGGTGTTCAAAAGCCACACAGATGTGGTGCTGTGGGCCATGGTTTAGTGGACTTGACAGTGTTGGGTTAATGGTTGGACTCAATAATCTCAAAGGTCTTTTCCAAGCAAAACAATTCCGTGTCTCTGTGATCCCCAGGCATTCACATCTGCTGCACACAGAGAAGTTTGGCAGCAGCAGTCAGGGTGATCTATATTGCTCTGCTTTGTAAGTGTGGATGTATGGATACTTGTGAGGGCCAGTACACATGCAGCATGCCCATACAGTCCTCTGCACACCAGGGCAGACTGCACCATTCACTCCTTTCATCTTCCAGTAGTCAGTGAGGTGCTTACAGCCTTTTCAGCCTCTGCTTTCTGCTCCAAGTGAAGCATTTAACTGTAAACATTGCCCTTTGCTTTTGGTGGGACAGTGAGAATGTCATAATTCATTTCAGTCTTTGCTGGGAAAATAAAAAGGTCCAAATGATGCAATTTCTAGCAGGAGCAAGTTTAGACTCTTGAAACTTTTCCTAAGGGTTCTGGGTAAGCCAGTGGTCCTATCACTCTTTCTGTGGGAGGGATACCTGGGAGGTCAGGATGCAAATGAGCTACAGTGCTATCTGTCTACACCATCCCTTATCCAGACAGTGAAGTGACAAGAATTAGATGGTGTATGTGATATACTGGACATAGTCACAAGTACTTGCAATATTCCCATCAAAGAACAGGTTGCTTTGGCAGGGACCTTAAAAATCGTCTAGCTCCCTGTCATGGGAGTTTTCACACTGAAGTCCTATTTTCTGCTGGGACTGAATCTGGTCTCTCAAAATGTGGCAGGAGTAAAGATTTGGGTGGCAGGATGATAAAAAGTTTTTTAAAATGTTGCAGGTACTTAGACATTTGGTCCAGTTTTGGGCCAGTCAGTCCAAGAGGGACACTGAGTGGCTACAGTACATCCAGAGAGGGGTGACAAAGCTGGGAGGGGTCTGGAGAACAGGGTTGGGAAGGAGCAGCTGAGGGACCCTGGGGGTGTTTAGTCTAGAGAAGAGGAGGCTGAGAGGAGACCTCATTGCTCTCTACAGCTTCCCGAGAGGAGGTTGCAGTGAGGTGAGGGTTGATCCCTTCTCCCTAGGATCAGGTGATAGGAGAGGAACTGGTCTGAAATTGTGCCAGGTGAGGTTTGGGTTGGATATGAGGAAAAAATTGTTTGCTGCAAGAGTGGTCAGGGACTGGAACAGGCTGCCCAGGGAGGTGGTGGAATCTCCATGCCTGGAGGTGTTCAAGAAAGGTTTGGCCATGGCACTCGGGCACAGGGTTTGATGGCCACAGTGG
>VWYK01000098.1:3615-13885 GCA_013399775.1 Semnornis frantzii | reverse complement strand
GACAATAACTTTTCCAGTAAGGAGCTGATGGTGTCAAATGGCTTACGCTGAAGATGTTTGGTTTCAAAACCTACCAAGAAATGAGGTATAACCCACTTCCATTCACAGAATCACAGGATGCACCAGGCTACAAGGGACCCTCAAAGGACAGCTTGTCCAGCCCCCTGTGCGCTCAACAGGGACACCTCCAACTAAATCATGTTGCTCAAGGGCCCTTCAAGTTTGCTCTTGAATTTCTCCACGTATGGGGCCTCAGCTACACCTCTGGGCAACCTGTTCCAGTACTTCACCACCCTTATTGTGAAGAACTTCCTCCTAATAACCAAGGCAAATCTTCCCTGCTCCAGTTTCAAAGTACTGTCCCTTGTCCTGTCACTGTAAGCCCTTCTAAACAGTCCTTCCCTAACCTTTCTGTAGCTCCCCTTCAAGTATTGGAATGCAGCTTTAAGGTCTACCCTCACCCTTGCCTCCTCCAGGCTGAACAACCCCAACTTTATCAGCCTGTCTTCGTATAACAGGTGCTTCAGCCCTCTGATCGTATTTCAAATGCTCCCCTGGACCTGCTCCAGCTCATCCATGTCCTTCTTCAACCACCTCTTCCAGATCATAATTCATAGACGGTGAGGGGAGAAAACCACAGAGAATTCAGAGGTATTTTTAGCTTTGTTTTCCCATGTGACAGAATGAAAACCAGCTCTGACATCTTGCACCAAACAAAAAACTCCACCTGCCTGACAAGCATAATCAGGATAAGAGCAAAAGGTGCTGAACCCCAGATGGCATCTGAGGGTCAGAGGAATGCATGGAGTTACTTCCTACTGATGTGAGGAGAAGTTATAGAGCATTAAATGGCAGGGAGAAAAATAAAAGGCTTGTTGAAGGCAGCCCTCTTGCCTCACAAGGAGGTTCCCTGTGGTTGGACAATGCACTTGCAGCAATTGTAAGCAGTCAAGAGCAGAGGGAGTGATGATTCTTCACAGACTCCCTTTAGCAGAATAGTCCTTGGGAGGGAGGAGGGGAAGGTGTAGGCAGGGAATAGGCAGCAGGGGCCACACATGCCCAAACCTAACAGATGTTACATGAAGAAAAAAATCCCCACAAGCTGAACGCATCACTACCTGATCCTAGATAAACCAAACTGTCTTAAAAGAGGCATCTCAATAATAGCAATAATAATAAAAATAAATGTTTCAGTATATTTTGGTTTATTGCTACTGGTTGCTAAGGAAACTGAGAAAAATACCCTGCTACTGGCATTTCATGTGAAGTGATTGCTGTGAAAGATGAGTCTGTGCTAAAGGTTACATGCCAAATAACACAGATAAAAATATAAAATCAGCAAATTGTTTCAGCTGGGAGAGACCTCTAAGGTCACTGAGTCCAACCATCAACCCAACACCACTATTGTTACTAAACCACATCCTAAAGTGCCACAGCCAATCATTTCTTCACCACCTCCAGAGATGGTGGTTCCACCACCTCCCTGGACAGCCTGTTCCAACCCCTCACTACTCTTTGTGTTAAAAAACTATGGAGAATTGCAGTGGTATTTTCATCTCCTGTTTTCCAGTGAGGTCCCTCAGGGGTCAGTACTGAGACAAGTGCTGTTTAACACCTTTGCTAGCCATATGGAGAGGGGGATTGAGCCACACTCGGCCGGTCTGCAGATTACAGCAAGCTGTGTGGTGCATCTGATACACTGGAGAAATGGGATCCATGCACAGAGATGTGAATAGGCTTGAGGGGCAGGCCCCAGCCAAACTCATGAAGTTCAATGAGGCCAAGTGTAAGGTCCTACACCTGGGTCAGGGAAATTCCAAGCATAAATCCAGGGTGGGCAAGAGCAATCTGGAGAAGAAGGACTTGGGGGTTTCAGCTTGCAACCTCAACATGAGACAGCCTATAAGAAAGCTGGGGAGGTACTTTTTACGAGGGTTTGCAGTGACAGGATGAGGGGAAATGGTTTTGAGCTGGAAGAGAGGGGATATAGATTGGAGATTAGGAAGAAATTCTTTGCAGTGGGAGTGGTGAAACCCGGGAACAAGTTGCCCAGGGAGCTTGTGGATGCCCCTCCCTGGAGGTGTTCAAGGCCAGGTTGGATGGGACCTTGAGCAAGATGGTCTAGTGGAAGGTGTCCCTGCACATGGGAAGGGGCAGGGGTTGGAGGTGTGTGGAATTATATGATCATTAAAGTTCCTTCCAACTCAAACCATTCTTCGATACTATGAAGGTGAAGGTCAGTTTCTTCTCCCCACATTAGGTGATGGGCCCACCTTCACCTCACCACTGTACCTTGGAGAATGAACTGTCATTTCCACATCCTTGCTCTGGCTCTGCAGATGGGAAGTAGATTATGAAACAATGCAGGTGTTTACCTAAAGCCAAACACAGGAGAATCTTTGCAGTCTCTCATGGTACTCTGAATATCTTCATGGAGCAGACTATAAATGTCTTTAACTATCCCCAGTGGAGTCATATTTCAAGTAACACTCAATCCCTGTTAAGATCCCTGAAGAAGAAACCCATTTTTTATTATTGTACCCAAGTACCCAGTTGTTTTCTCACTGTGCATTTAAAGAGCTGCCTCTAAGGTGCTGAAATTCAGCTTTAATCAAATGGTAGGTTCACTGTCGAAGCTTTCAGACACATAAGCTGCAATTTACCACTTCCTTTCAAACAAGGGTCTCTGTAATTGCATTACCGGACTAGCAGTACTAAAACAGCATCAGTTTGCATAAGGATTGCCTTCAAAGTGTGTGACAAACACCTACCATGATATGGTAGGGGAAAAAAATCATTTGGTTTTAAGCTTTGATTTTGTTGTGCCAGATTACAGCCCTGTGGAGAGTCTCTGGGGATCAGAACTTGAATTCCCAATTCAAGACTATAAGAATTTGTATAGAATCATAGAATGGTTTGGGTTGGAAGGGAATAATCATTTACTTCCATGGGCAGGGACACCTTCCACTAGATCAGGTTGCTCAAGGCTCCATTCAACCTAACCTGGAACCACCTCAGGAAGGGACCATCCACGACCTGCCCAACCTGCTCCAGTGTCTCAACACCCTCACTGAAAAGAATTTCTTCCTAATATTCTAGTTTTCTAGAATTCTGCTTTCCTCTGTTAACTGAAAGGAAAACAGAGGGATATTTGTTGAAATATCCACTAGTAATGCTGAATAAAAAGGTTCTGCACTGACAAGTCAATGTATAAAGTTGTGCTTGTAAGAATCACCACCAAGTGCATCCACAAGCCCCTGACGAGGCTGATTGGACCCTGCCTCTGGTTCATAGGCAAAGCAGTGACTGTATTAGCAGTCAGGTGTAAAATACACTTCAAAGAGACCCAGAGTTCAGTCTGAAAGGTCTGGCAGTAACAATATCCAATAAACCAGTAGTCATTAGTTCCAGATGATCTAATCTTTTGGATACAGAAGAGGTTCATCTTGAAGTCTTTTAATTCAAGGGGTCTCCTTGTAATGAAAATGAAAAGCCTGAGGTGAGAGCCATAGATTTTATGACTTAATTTTTAGTTTTTATGGTGTCACAGTCTTTTCACAACATCCCAACTCTGTTAATACTTTATGTTTGAGGCCTTGGTAGGCTTCAAGTGCCTGCCATCTACACACTCTTTGCCATGTCTTGTATTCACAGAAATGAAGATGTCAATTCTACACCCTCAGAGCTCTGATGCACAGCACTTTGGATCTGACTAAACAGATAGAAGAGAGAGAGGGTACTTAAAAGCACTGACAAAGACCTAACACTATTTGCATGAAAATTAAAGAACCACATGTTAAAGTATGATTATTTATATTCATATTTAAATTATTGGTATCCTGAAAAGACAACATTTACAGCAATGCTGTGCAGAAGGGCAGTTGTTAATTCACCACTGGCTTTGACTAACATAACCAGAAGGCCTTTAAGTCCCACTCAATTCTTACAGCTTTCCTATTTCAGTGTCTTTCATTTTGAAGTGTTTGTCAGGCTCCAGGGAATTAAGTTCTAGCCCAAGAAAGCTCCAGCTCATTTTAGTAATTAATACACAGCCTCATGTTGTTATCATCCTATACAACAATGTGATGTGGGTTAGAACAGTGGCCAGCAGCATAGTGAGTGAGAGAACCTTGAGCAGCATCACCTCAATTAATCAAATACAAGCACAGAAACCTCAATTTTCATCACTATGTAAAGTGAAAGAATTGTCAGACCTTGGGACAGGCTGCCCAGGGAGGTGGTGGAGTCACCATCCCTGAAGTTGTGCAAGAAACATTGCCCTTTGGAGATGGTTTCCGGGCTGTTGGTGATCTTAGGTTGATAGTTGGACCTGATGACCTTAGAGGTCTTTTTCAAGCAAAACGACCTCGTCCCAAAGGATTTTCTTACACAGGTGTTTGAAGTGCATTGGGTGGTCATTCCTAAAACTCACCACACATAGCAGGGAACTCCTCCTAATCTATGGACTTCAAAAGTTCCTGATAACTCTCTTAGTTTTGTGAGAGCTCATCCCTTTGCCTTCAGTGGCTTTTATCCTGCTCTGCTGTTGCTGTGTCTGAGATGATTACAAAGTTAGATGGTGCTTCTCCATCCTCTTTTGCCAGGCTAAATTGGTGAGGCTCTTGTTATTCCTTCTAATGGAGTCCTCTACCCTGCTGTCATCCATTCCTTTTTCATCAGATCCTTTCCAAGTTCATCAGATCAGAAGTTTTCATGGAGCACCAAATGCTGCATCTCCCGGAAATATCTTGGTCTGCCAGAAATACTCTCATGAGTGGAATGTACTCCCTGAGCTGCCATTTTCATAGTCAGACAACATAAGCAGACAATCACCACCCTGAAAATCAACCAACTCTGCTCAGTGAAGTACATGGCACTGTCTTCCAAGTAAATGTTCTGTGAGATAAGCTATCTCTTTTTAGGAAGACATCCTGGTTGGTGTAAATAACTTGGAGACAAAAAAAACCCATCTGCCACCATCACAATCAGGTTCCATTGATGATAAGTTTCACTTAGAATGTGAGAACATCTCCTTATTTATTACCCAAGACCTTGTCCTCACTGTGATAAAGATCTTTTTTTATGAATTGGGGGATCTGGGATTGTTCAGCCTGGATACAGCTCTGGACTGATTTTAGAGCAGTCTTCCAGTACCTGAGGGAGCCCTATGAAAAAGTGGGAATGGTCTTTTTAGAAGGGCTTGTAGTGACAGGACAAGAGGCAATGGCTTTGAGCTGGAAGAGGGGAGATTTAGACTGCAGATCAGGAAGAAATTCTTTCCAGTGAGGCTGGTGAGACACTGGGAGAGGTTACCCAGGGAGGTTGTGGATGCTTCCTCCCTTGAGGTGTTCAAGGCCAGGTTGGATGAGGTTGTCGTGGTAGGCCTAACCAGGCCAAATTGGGCTTGTACCTCTCCTGGCTTGCCCAGCCATGTCTTTCTGCTCTCCCTCCTGCTGTTTTGGGGAGAGCAAGCACGGGGAAAGGGACAAAGGGCCTGGAGCCACTAAGTCTGGGGTCTGTGGTCTGCCCAGCAACTGCACTAAACAAGGTGCACAGGGTTGTCTTGTGCAAGGCTGTGTTCTGCCCAAAGAAGGCTAAAGCAAGCCTATGGCTTCACCCAAGATGGCCAAATCTTGGCTAACTGCCATTGGATTGGCTATCCTGTGTCCAAAGGCCCATTAGTCTCGGACTGTATTGGATCAAAGGAGATGAGCAGGGAGCAGAGAGGCCTTTGCCATTCCAAGGTGTGTCTGTGCCTGCTGCCTCCTTGCTCCGGAGCTGAGGCTCTGATCCCTCCACGCATTGGGCCTGCACAGCCGGCGTGACACCGTGCCCAGACTGCACACCGCAAGACATCTGCCTGCACCTGGAAGCCTTCTGCCCAGGGGGAAGCCCTGCAGAGAACACAAATGGTCCAGAGAGCCAGGAACAGCTCAGACATCGTCTGCCTCCTTTCCCCACAAGCCTGGGGAAACTCTAAAGCCTCTGACGGCTACCGACAGCAACCCCGCTACGAGCCTTGGCTACTGTCAGATATTTTGGTGAGTCAATACCCAAAGCCTCTTGGAATTATTAATTGCCTTCTGCCCTAAGCAGAAAGTTGCTCCTTGTGTCCATCCAGTGAGCAAGCGGCGTCCTGGCCGCAAGCGGTGTACTGACCGCAAAGCTTCTCTGCCAGTTTAAATCCAGTTCAATTCATGTTTAGAGCTAATAGTTATCTCTGGATCCTATTATAGCCTGTACATAGTTTCCATAATGTTGCAAAGAGCCTGTTAATATTATTATTAAATGGTGCTGGGGGTGATGTGAGTTCTGAATATTTCATATTAATAAACTGTTAATATTTTTAAATATCATGTCGCAGTAATTAATTACCCATCCCATTACAGAGGCTTTCAGTAACCTGATCTAATGGAAGGTGTCCCTACCTCCAAAAAGGAGGCCTAACTTATTTCCTTCACTTAAGCAATATGGAGAGATCCACAATTAAGTTTGGCATTTGGCCAATGACAGGAACAGAACATTAAGGTTTTCCATTTTGCCTTCCCTCTGAAGACTCTTCCAACCACAAAGTGAGCCTCAAATGAAGGATAAAACCTGGTAGTTAAATGAATTCAAGGGAAAACACTAAAACCTTGAAGGGCCTTTAGGAATTTGGCTCAAAATGTTCCAGAAAGCAATGCAGCATCTACAGATATTAGAGGGAGCAAGTTAGCACTGAATTATTAAAAAAATTGAGTTAGTTTCCCTTGTATCATCAACAAATGTTATTAAATTTTAATGAGTAAAAATGGGGCAGTAAAACTAATGAAGTTGGTTTTACCAGGAAAAAGTAATAACAAAGAGTACCTTTTATTTTAAAGGAAATATGTGTTTAGTACAATTTGGTTTATAACATAATAAAAGAAAGATTATTGGTTTTCATGGCTTTGGCACAGGTTTCTGTTTTGCAGTGAGGTCTAAAAAGTAGGATGTTAACATCCTAAAACCATCGTGTGAACACTGACATGCACAAGCAACTTGCCCAGGAGTTGGACTTGATGGTGTTTGTCAATGAAAACCTCATCATGAGCCAGCAATGGTTGCTGGCAGTACAGAAGGTAGCCATGTGCTGGGCTGCATCCAAAGCAGTGAGAGCAGCAGACAGGGAGGGGATTCTGCCCCTCTGCTCTGCTGAGACTCCACCTGCAGCACTGCGTCCAACTCTGGTACCCCCAGCACAAGAAGGACATGGAGCTGCTGAAGGGGACCCAGAGGAGACCACGAAGATGATCAGAGAGATGGAGAATCTCCCCTGAGAGAGCTTGGGTCGGTCTGTCTGGAGAAGGGAAGGCTCCAGGGAGAACTCAGAGGAGCCTTTCAGTACCTGAAAGAGGCTACAGAAGTGCTGGGGAGGGACTTTTTACAAGACATTGCAGTGACAGGACAAGAGGGAATTACATTAGTCTGGAAGAAGGGAGATTGAAACTGGAGATCAGGAAGAAATTCTTGACAGTGAGGGTGGTGAGACACTGGAACATGTTGCCCAGGGAGGTGTTGGATACTCCCTCCCTGGAGGTGTTCATGGCCAGGTCAGAAGAGACCTTAAGTGACTTGGTCTAGTGTTTCTGCCCATGGCAGGGGAATTGGAACTAAATGATCTTTAAGGCCATTTCCAACTCAGACCATTCTGTGATTCAAGGAGAATCTCAGTGGCAAGCAGATCAGTGTGGCAAAAACAGAGCACATTTCACAAGTATGTTTGGGTCCAGTGTACTGGGTAGTGCCCTTCCTAAGGGAAAAAAACCAACATCCAATGACAAACTAATTGGCAGGACATTAAACCATCTGTGGCATAGGAATGGCACCAGATCTTGCTATTCTGGCAGCCTTGGATTCAGAATGTGTGATCATCTGTAGCACGAGCTCAGAACTATGGGACCTGACATCAAATGGCACCATTGCCTTGTAGTCCTTCCTGGTACCCTCTTGGTTACTATTGCATGAAGGAAGTAGAAAAGTTCTGTTGTTTTTTTGGCAGACCTAGACTAGTTCTTTGTTTCTTAGAAGGATGATGCAGAATATTGGCATGAAGCATGCCAGAAGCATTTGTGTGCAGGGATGTTTATGATGCTTTTAGACCATAGCAAGTTCTTCCAAAGCTGTTCACATTGGTTATTTGAGGCCAGCAACATAGTGTTGCCAGCTCCTGTTCCCTGTGCTGGCCTTCTCATGCAGGCTTTGACTTGCCTTGGCCAGCCTCAGAGACTGGACTCATGCTCAGACTTGACTACCCCTTCACAGCGGTTGCCAGTGAATGCTTTGACACCTGTTACAGAACAGCTGGCAAGAGCTTATACATGGAAGAGAGTTGAGAGCAAGGGAGATTTTTATCTCTTGAAAGCAGCAGGCACCTTGCACAAGAATGTGGGAGCTTTGAAGAAGTGGATGCTCTCTACACAATACTAGTTTCTTGAGGATGGTCCAGGTCATCACACCAGCAGGAACCACTGAGACCTCTGAGGGCAGCTTTTCTGGGCAAGGGCACAGAGTGCTGCAGAAGTCTCCTCTGAAGCAGCTGCCAAAACCCCAGCAGAAGTTACTTTACTGAAGATGTTTTACCTGTAGTGTTTCAGATAGGTTCACATCAGGCAGCTTCCCTTAAACTGCATTAAGCTTTGCATCTGAACTTGATCTTAGTAAGCTCGATGCTGCATATTCCAGAGTGGATGTGCAACCATATCGCCCTGGATATTCATAGCTGTGACACTTCTTGGGGTGGAAGGGATTTTTACAGAATTGGTAGTATCAGAGCTGTCCCAGGACTTGAAATACTTACTGATCTGAGGTGATTCTGCAACATCACCAGTGCTGGTAAATAATTCAGTTTAAAGAACTTTCCTCTCTCTGTATCAGTGTGAAGGGGATTTCATTTACTTTCTTCCAGTGGTTTCATCCTGTGCTCTTCTCACCCTGCATTATTCATGTGCAGCTCTCCAAATTGCTTCTAGTTCTTGCAACACTGGTATAAATCATAGGGCTATTTTCTCTGGAGGCCTTCAGACTTCAGCTCCACAGCTTGTTTTCAGATGAAAACCATGTTCAATTAAGGTGATTTGTTTGCTGCACAAAAATTTAAGTATCTCATGCTGCCATTTATAGAGAGGAAAAACTCAGATTATATAAACACAGGGTGAGTATTTCTTGGGTTTTCTGCCTTCACTCTCCACTTATCTCTTTTCCAGACATGTCCAGCTGAGATAGAGTCTGCTGGAAGAGGGGTGGGATGATAGTGCTGCCAACAGGATAGGCTGTGGCACAGTATGCTTTTGTCAATGAATACAATGCACTGCTCTGTAGGGTTGTCCTGTTCTAGTCACAGAAATGGAGAGAATATGAGGATTCATTGTGCTCATGCTGGACCCTGTACTCAGCACTGCTGAGGCCATACCATAAGTACTGTGTTCAGCTTTGAGTACTGCAATATAAGAAAGGCATTGAGGTGCTGGAGTACCCCCAGAAAAGGGCAACAAAGCTGGTGAAGGATCTGGAGAACAGGCCTGGTGAGGAGCAGCTGAAAGAAATGGAGTAGTTTAGTCCAGAGGAGAGTGTGGTAAGACACTGGAACAGGTTGCCCAGGGAGGTTGTGAATGAACCTTCCCTGGAAACCCAGCAATCTGGTCTAGTGGGAGGTGTCCCTGCCCATAACACAGGGCTTGGAACTAGATCATCTTCAAGATCCCTTCCAACATAAACCATTCTATGAATCTATGAAAAACCCAAACATCCATGTCCAAGTGTTTTGCCCTGTATGACAGTGAATGAGTGAAAGCTGTTATGGAGGGGTAATTAATTGATGTGAGATATGATTTTCAAAGATTAATATTGTTCATTAATCTTCAATATTCAGAACTCTCCTCACCCTGACCACTAATTTTAATAATAATCAGGCTCTTCACACGGTCATGGGAACTTTATACAGATGATAACACAGGATCTAGCAATAACTAACAGTGACATATAACATTAATTGAAGTCAATTGAACTGGAAGAGAAGGTTCCTGCAGTTGCCCACTAGATGGACTCAAGAAGCTCCTTTCTGCTGATGGCAGAAGGCAATGGTGAGTTACAAGAGGCTTTAAGTATTTACTCACAAAATATCTCCCTATTGGCAGAGCTGGCTACAGCTTCAGACAGTATCCAAACGCTTTCAGGGAGTTCTGTTACTGTCTTGTCAGCCACTGAGGCTTCTGATTCTTCCCAGGCTTCAGGGTGCTGGGGAAAGGAGACA
>VWYK01000095.1:19017-33739 GCA_013399775.1 Semnornis frantzii | reverse complement strand
GGCTTGATGTGGCTCTGAGCAGCTTAATTTAGTTGCAGATGTTGCTGCTTACTTCAGGGGGGTTGGGCTAGACTTTTAAAGGTCCTTTCCAACCCAGTGCATTCTTCGATTCTAGGGACCCACCTTTCTCAGTAAGGTGACCCTCCTGAGCTGCCTGGGCATACAGTCCTTATTGTCTTGCAACTCTGGCTTGCAGATAAGCTCCTCTCTGCTCTACACCCTGACCCCTTAGACACACAACAGCATTTAGCTCTCCCAGATTTTTTCCCTGACCTTGCCCAAGTGGTACCTGACCCAACCATTCTGTCACTCCTCTTAATGAGACTAGTTAATGAGAGACAGAGACAGAGCCAACACACAAAACAAACCTAAAGCCTGCACCCTTCTGCAATGAAAAACCCTAATGAGTTGTCAAAGGATGAGGTGGTTAAGGCAGCCTCTGCCCAGTGAGGCAGTCAGGATTAACATCTTCACATTGCAAGATGAATGTAGCCGACAGCTTTGTGAAGGAGAGGACACCAAAGGAAGAAATGCCTGCTGACAACTCGCTTCTTCATCAGCCTTCCTCAGAGGTGCACACACACCGAGTGCTTTCATGTGGTTTTCAACCACCTCCGTTCCCCTTCCAGGCAAAATCCTCATTATTGACATCTCTGTGTGAAGAGGGTTTGGCTGCACATCTCAAAACGTCATTAAATATTTGGTTTAATAACTGCCAAGGCGGCTGCCTCAGCATTGTGCTGGAGTTTGCATTTCTGGCTCTGTCTTGGGAGCAGTTAGAGGAGCCAGGAGTGCTGTGAGCCACGAATAGTGTCTGCAGAGCAGTATCTCCTTGGCAGAACTGTTCCTGGGTTGTCTCCCTGGGTGATTTACTCGATGTCTTCCTGTAAGATGCTTACCTTAAAAAAATTTAACTTGTATCTGTCCTGTACAGCAGGTGCCCTGTGATATTGCAGGCAAGTCTTTCAGCTTCTCGCCCACTCCCCAGTTCGTTTTGCAGAGGCAATAATAGCACAGCCCTGCCTTGGAGGGCTCTTGCTGAAAGAAATATGTCACAGCTTGTGGAGGACTGAGAAACTGCGATCTTGGGGCCCATAGAAATCCTTCAGCTGGAAATGCTGTTCAGGAAACAAACTGAGATTGCACAGGGCTTGCAAAGCCCTGGGTGTTACAACATGTTGCTGCATTTACGGGTTTGTGTAGTGTTCTGCAAGTGCTTTAGACCTTTTTAAAACTGAAAACACCTTTGGCAAAAATGAGGCCCTTCACGTCAGGACAGATGGAACATGAAAGGAAATTTCACAAATGTTCTTCTTTGATTTCATTTTTGAACAAGCTTTTATGAAAATGGATAGTGGCACTCATATCAGGAAAGGTTTCAATCAGCTTGGGCTGCTTAGATTTTAATGTGTTCATGTTTTTATCACTGTGCAGAGGCACGGACTCAGAGAATCACAGAATCTCACTGTTTGCAAGAGACCTCTAAGATCATCAAGCCCAACTGCTAACCCAGTATTGCCAGGTCATCACCAAACCATGACCCTCAGTACCGACACTGCATGTCTTTTAAATGCCTCCAGAGATGGTCACTCTTCCCCTTTTCTGGGCAGTGTGTTCCAGGGTTTGGCAACCCTTACAAGGAGAAATTATTTCCTAATATTCAGCCTGAGTCTCCCTGGCACAACCTGAGACCATTTCCTCTTGTCCTATCACTTGTTACTTGGGAGAACCAACTGGCATTCACCTGTCTCCAACCTCTTCTCAGAGAGTTGTAGACACCAAGGTTTCCCCTCATCCTCCTTTTATCCAGGCTAAGCAACCACAGATCCCTCAATTGCTCCTCAGAAGAGTTGTCCTTCAGAACCTTCATCTTTGTTGCTCTTCTCCAGCACCTCAACATCCTTCTTGGAGTGAGTGGCCCAGAACTGAACCCAGCAATTGAGGTGTGGCCTCTTGAGTGTGTGGATTATCCATTCCTTACTCCTGCTGGCCTCACCATTTCTAATACAAGCCAGGATGCTGTTAGTCTTCTTGGCCACCTGGGCACAGTGCTGGCTTATACTTAGCTGGCTGCTGACCAACACCTCCAGATTCTTTTTCATCAGACAGCTTTCCAGCCATTCATTCTCTATAGCATTTCAAGGGGTTGTTGTGGCCCATGTGTAGGACCCAGATTTTGACCTTCTTGGACCTCATCCCATTGGCCTCAGCCCATTGATTTAGCCTGGCCAAATCCCTCTGTAGAGCCTCCCTACCCTCATGTAGATCAACACAGCTGTTGAACTTGGTGCCATTTGCAGATTCACTGAGCCTGCCTCAATCTCCTCACCTAGATCATTGATAAAGTTATTAAAGAAAACTGGTGCCAGAACTGAGCCCTGGGGCACACCACTTGTGAGTGGCCACTCCCAACCAGATTTAATTCCATTCCCTGCTACTGTTTGGGTCTTTACCCAGTGAAGCACCCAGTCATCCAGGCCATTAGCAGCCAATTTCTCCACACGAGTCTATGTTACAAGCCCTCTGTGTTTTGCACGAAGGTCTGCAATAATTTCTAGAAGGAAATAGTGTGTGAACTCATCTCTGATGTGATTTACACAGTATCAGAGAGGTTCAGGGTGGGAAAACATTTAGATCTTCCCCAATGGTGCATGCTGGATTTTCCTTCAAAAGTCTGTCTCTGATATTTTTCCTGCTCTGCTTTGAAATAAGTTAAGTGATTAGGCCTCTGTGGCTTTCTTAGGGGGAGAGTTTTCCACGTTCTTATTTGATCTCCCGCTCCAGACTAAATATTCCTTTTCCCATTTCCCTGCCCACCTCCTCTACTATGTCCCAGAAATAATCTCTTTATCCCTAGTGTTTCATTTGCAATAAGCACAGTTTTATGCTAGGTTTCCTTGAAAGCTGAGAACTGTGGCCTCATTTCCATCTTCTTTAAGTGATGTGCAAAGCAGGGGGATATTTAACCTGGTCTTAAATGTTTGTCCAAACTGAGCCTCCTTACCTTCATTTGCATTGTTATGGAAATCAGCGGCAGCTTTGACCACTCAGCAGCTTTGAAAAATCACATTGCTGATATGGGTATCCAGAAGTGAGTGATCTGAGCAGCTTTTTGAATAGTGGTGAGGAGCACTGACTTTATCTTGAGCTGTCTGTGCTCTAAAAGAGAGTGACAGTAATAAAGTTAAGGTAGGAAGAGGCCAAGAAACTGGGAAAACATCATAAACCACCTTGTTGGCCAGATCAGAGGTCTTTCAGCCCAATATCCTCCCATCAACAGTGTCCATCAAGAGAAAATATTTGACTAGGACATTTAGTGGGTTTTTCTTTCACACATTTCCCTAGCTACATTTGCTATTCATAGAAACTTTGGTACCTTTTCCTGCTGTGACAAGCACTGCACAGTTTGACAGTGCTCTGCATCTGTAAGTTATGTCCTTCACTGGTTTTGCACTTGTCTCCTGCTAGTTTCATTTGGTGTCCTTCAATTCCAGTATTGGAAAACACAATGAACCATTCTGTAGTTACCTTGCCCTAACCACTCATGAACCTTTATTCCATCTTCATAATTTCTCACCCTGACTCATCTCTAATCCATGAAGAAGAGTCCTAGTGGAAGGTTATGGCTGCTGTTAATACAGTTTGGCAGAGATAAGCACACACAGTACAGAAAGAATGATCCTGTCCGTGCAGATGAATGCTCCTGTCTTGGACCTCCCTTGTAAAATCACACAATTGTTTTGGTTGAAAGAGGCCTTTAAGGTCATAAAATCCAATCATTAACCCAGCCAGGTTACCACTAAACCATGTCACTCAGCACAGCACCCACATGGCTTTCAAATAACTCCAGAGATGTGACTCCAACACTGCCCTAGAAAACCTCTTCTGGTGCTTGACAACCCTTTTCATAGAATCATAGAATTATAGAATCAACCAGGTTGGAAGAAACCTCCAAGACCATCCAGTCCAACCTATCGCCCAGACCTAGCCAANAGGTAGCTGTAGACAGCAATGAGGTCAGCCCTAAGCCTCCTCTTTTCCAGGCTAAACATCCCCAGCTCCCTCAGCCTCTCCTCACAGGGCTGTGCTCCAGGCCCTACACCAGTTTTGTCGTCCTTCTCTGGACATGTTCCAGTTTGGTGAAGAAACTTTTTCTAACGTCCAATCTAAACCTTCCCTGGGACAACTTAAGGTAGGACCCGGACTTTTTTCTTACAGAAAGAGTTGTCAAGCATTAGAACTGGTTAACTGATACAGTTATCATCCCTGGTGGGATTTAAAAGATGTGTAGATATGGTGCCAAGGTGATATGTTCTAGTGGTTACCTGTCAGTGCTGGGATAATTGTTGCACTTGATGATCTTATAGGTCTCTTAGAAAAAAAAAAATTTAAAAAAAACAACAAATCAATTATTCTAACCGTGGTGGCTTTATGCAGTCTAGGCATGTTTCTCAGACACAAGATATCCTGGCCTGTTGAGCCTGAGAGAGCTGCCAACAAGAAGTGTCTGATGTAGTGTGTCAGCAAAGACCCTTCTGCTGTACTCTACTGATTGTTTTGTGTTGATTCCTTAGTTTTTCCTGTTGTCACTGTCATCTAATTTAAGGCATTGCTGTTAAATTAAAAGTGAGTGAGTGACTGGCATCTGAGACACATCGCAGCTGTCAGCTGCGAAGATGAACTCCAGATCAGGATGCAACTCTTCCCAAAGATCAAGGGTGTTTGGACGAGCCGTCTAAGTGGAGCTCTTTCAGTTAATTTGTAGTAGGAAAGATCTATTCTTCTGGCATCTCTGCTTGAGATTCAGAACAAGACATGGCAAATATGAGCTTGCCAGCTGTTTCTGACCATCTTGAAATTGTCTCCATTTAACTGTGAAGAATTAGAATGCATTGAGTCATCCTAGCATGAAGAGTCGTTCGTTTTAGTGCGTGATCTTGTTAAGAACCAACTGAGGAGGATCAAAAAGCCCTTTAGAAACTGCATTAAAGGCCTCCCTCAATGACAGTCTCCATGGTACTTAAATCAGTTCCATGAGCAGCAAGCCTGTAATGTAAGAGTCACCACTGAAAAGCTCAGCCTAAGAACCAGTGAATCACTGAATCATTCAATCATTGAATGCACTGGGTTGGAAGAGACCTCTAGAGGTCATCTAGTCCAACCCCTTGCAGTAAGCAGGGACCTCTCCAACTAGATTAGGATGCTCAGAGCCCCATCAAGCCTGACACTGCATGTCCTCAGAGATGAGGCCTCTGCTACCTCCCTGGGCAACCTGTGGCAGTGTTCCACCACCCTCATAGTGAAGAACTTCTTCCTCATGTTCAGTCTAAATCTACCCTTTTGTAATTGAAGCCCATTGCCCTCTGTACTATGGCTACATGCTGTTGTAAACCCTCCCTCTCTTTCTTGCAGCGTCCTTTACCTGTTGGAAGGCCACAATAGGGTCTCCCCAGCACCTTCTATTCTCCAGGCTGTACAACCTGAGTTAGGACCATTCTCAGAAAATAAAAAAGACAAGATAAAGCTTGCCATGTGATGGAGGTTGTGATGGGAATCTCTGGAGCTGGAGGCATGAGACACAGATAATCCAGCTAAAGGGAATAAAGAGGAAAGTGAGAAATGTCTTCAGTTCTGCAAGGCTGTAGCTGAGAAAATTTTGCTAAATGGGAATGGGTTGGGTATGTGACCTTCAGAGAAGTCAGTGCCTTAGAAAAGCAAAATCCTTCATAATGCATTTGCAGCAGACTCATTATTTCTGGATTAAGGACAGATGGCAACTCAACCCATATCGATCAGGAAGATGTAGCAGTTTGTTGAGTGCTGGTGAAACAGGACTCCTGGGGCAAAAGGGACTATCTGTGAAGGGTCCCATTAACATCAGTGGGATTCTGAACTGTATTTCACATGACTTGATTCCCAGCATCAGAAGGTCTCCTCCAACTCCATGACTGTAATCTAAGCAGGGGCAGAACAGGGAACTGTGTGGCAGACAATCAGAATGAGCGTTCACTAGAATATAGGGAGTTGTGATGGGGGAGGGGTAATTAATGCAAGATGATATTTAAAAATATTAACAGTTTATTAATATTAAATATTCAGAACTCGCATCACCCCGATCACCATTTAATAATAATAATAATAGGCTCTTTGCAACATTATGGAAACTATGTACAGGCTATAATAGGATCCAGAGATTAAATATAAATATTAATTGAACTCGATTTAAACTGGAAGAGAAGGCTTTGTGGTCAGTATACTGCTTGCGGCCAGTATGCCGCTTNCGATTTGTGTTATCTCCAGGGCTTCCATCTGGGCAGAAGGCTTCCAGGTGCAGGGAGGATGTCTTGCGGTGTCACGCCAGCTATGCAGGCCAAATGCGTGGAGGAATCAGAGGTGGCAGGCACAGACACACCTTGTAATGGCAAAGGAGTCTGTGCTCCCTGCTGATCCCCTTTTTATCCAATACAGCCCGAGACTAATGGGCCTTTGGACACAGGATAGCCAATGAAATGGCAGTTAGCCAAGATTTACCCATATTAGGCGAAGCCAAAGGCTTGCTTTACCCTCCTTTGGGCAGAACACAGGCCTTGCACAAGGCAACCGTGTGCACCTTGTTTACTGCAGGGTCTGGGCAGACCACAGTCCCCAGACTTAGAGGTTCCAGGCTCTTTGTCCCTTTTCCCGCGGTTACTCTCCCCAAAACAGCAGGAGGGAGAGCAGAAAAACATGCCTGGGCAAGCCAGGAGAGGTACAAGCCCAATTTGGCCTGCCTAGACCTACCACGACAGGAGTCCATGATGCTTATTCCAGTTCAAAGAGTCACTCCTGACAAAACAAGTGACAGGGCATGTATGCAGCTACTGCATGTCTGTTCTGTAGCATCTGCACTGGGCTAGAAGAATCTGGACAGGCTGAGGCCAAATGTGTGACGTTTAACAAGGCCATATTCTGGGTCCTGCACTTTGCTCACAAAAACTCCAGGAATGATACAGGCTTGGGAAATAGTGGCTGGAAAGCTACTTGGCAGAGAGGGACATAGGGGTGCTGCTCAACAGCTGACTGAATGTGAGCCAGAATTTTGCCCAATGCCAACAGCATCCTGGTCTGTATTAGAATTAGCGTGGCCAGCAAGAGCAGGGAAGTGATTGTGTTCCTGTACTAGGTACTTTGAGGATGCACCTTGAGTACTGGGTTCAGTTTTAGGCCCCCCCACTCCAAGAAAGACATCGAGCTGCTGGAACATGTCCAGAAAAGGGCAATGAAGATGGTGAGGTCTCTTGAACACAAGAGCAGCTGAGGGATCTGGGGTTGTTCAGTCTGGAGAAGAGAAGGCTGAGGGGAAATCTCATTAATCTCTACAACTCCCTGAAAGCAAGTTGTAATGAGTCATAGAATCACAGAATAGTAAGCTTGGAAGGGACCTCAAAGACCAGCCGGTTCCAACCCCCTGCTATAGGCAGGGACACCTCCCATTAGTAGTGGTGAAGTGGGTACTGTTCTCTTCTCCTTAGTATCAAATGACAGAATGAGAGGAAATGGCTTGAAATTGCACCAGTGAAGGTTCAGATTGGATGTCAGCAAAAATTTCTTCACCAAAACAGTCATCAAGCATTGGAACAGGCTGCCCAGGGCAATGGTAGAGTCACCATCCCTAGAGGTATTTTAAAAACATTTGGATGAGTAGTTTGGAGACATAGTCTAACAGTTGCGTACAGGGAGATACTAAGTTACAGTTGGACTCAATGATCTTAAACTCTTTTCCAAACAGGCAATTCTATGATTCTGTGAAAGCCTCTGTGTGGTTGCCACAGCTCAGCTGCTGCACAGCCAAGGAAGATCATTCATTCGTTGCTACTCAGCCACCCCTTCCCAACTGACATATGCTTTCAAGTAAGCAGCAGCAGAACCAAGTGTTTTACTCATAGCACAGCATTTTCTTTCCACCCTCAAATGTGGGATGAGTATAACCTCATATAATAGAGCTTTAACTGATTGTTTACAGCAGCACTAAAAAAGACAAATCACCTGAACCAGTCAATGACTAGAAACACTGAATGACTAGGAAAAGCAGGGAGATTTCAAAAGGTTTATCTGACAGACAATAAACAGGATAAATAACATGCAGTATTTCATTTGTCAGGACCATGGGACAACCTGATGATAAAAAGGGACTACTCCATAAAGTGAGGAATTCTTTTGTCTTGGCTATAAATGCCTGTGCTGATTTAATAAGTGCTCTGGTACTTCTCTATCTTTTCTAGCACTCACAAATGGGATGGAAACTGAGAAACAAGGAGAGGAAGGAAGTAATTTCTGCTCAACAACATAAAGAGATCTCATTCCAGTTAAGGGTTTGAGATCATGATGGGTTTTATCTTAGTTTGATTGTTTTTTTCTGTTGCTAAGGGTAAGCAGAGTAAGTCAGAGACTGGAGCATACACTGTCCCACAAGGATGATCAGAGGGCTGCAGCACCTCTCCTATGAAGATAGACTGAGAGAATTGGGGTTGTTCAGTCTAGATAAAAGAAGGCTCTGAAGAGACTATATTGCGGTCCTCCAATATCTGCAGAGGGCCTACAGGAAAGCTGCTGAGGGACTTTTTAGGATGTCAGACAGTGAGAGGACTAGGGGGAATGGCGCAAAACTAGAACTGGGTAGATTCAGATTGGATGTTAGGAAGGAAGCCCATCACTGTGAGGGTGGTAAGACACTGGTCCAGATTGCCCAGGGAAGTGGAAGTCCCATCCCTGGAGGTCTTTCAGACCAGGCTGGATGGGGCTCTGAGCAACCCGACCTAGTGTGAGGTGTCCTTGCCCATGGCAGTGGGATTGGAACTAGATGATCCTTGAGGTCGCTTTCAGCCCTGACAATTCTGGGGCTGATTGATTCTATGCTCTTTGCTGCAGTGAGACCAGGCAGCATCTATGTATTTTTTAGGAGGATTCATAGCATCATAATGTGTTACACCACCAAGTGCAGGCCCGTTTGAATAGCGCATCATCAAACCGGGGACACTATGGCAGTCAGTCTAGCAAGTCTGTGTTTTAGAATCATAGAATCAGAGTTGTATTGGTTGGAAAAAATCTTTAAGATCATAAAGTCCGATCATTCTCTGGGTCTACCAAAGCCTGGTGCCGTGTCTCTCAGCACCACATCTCAGTATCTCTTAAACATCTCCAGGAATTAATTGGGATGACACAGGCTCCCTGGGCAGCCCGTCCCAGTGTTTGAGAACCCATGCGCTCCCCGGCGCTTCGCCTGTCCCAACCAGTGCCACCCAACGCCTGGTGTGGACGCGGCACTGCGCACAGCGCTGGCGACGCGGCCCTGCGCCGCGCCTGCCGCACGGGGGTGAGGGGGAAACGAGGGCTGCTGGGGAAGCAGGGAGCAACGGGGGGAACCCGGGGAAACAGGGAGCGACAGGGGGAACCCGGGGAAGCAGGCAGCAACGGGAGGAACCTGAGGAAACAGGGAGCGACAGGGGGAACCCGGGGAAGCGGCGCTGCTCCGTTGCCGGCGCCGCTCTGGTCTGCACTGCCTGTATATCCCGGACGCCTCCCTCTGCCCACGGCGCTCCGTTCCCGACGCTGGCCACGACCCGGAGGAAAGCCAAGGCGGCAGGGCCTGGCGCCCCCGCCAACCGCTCCTCCACCAACCTCTCCTCGCACTGCCCGCGCCTGCTGCCAAAAATCTTGGGACTGCCCCTCTGACAATTTCAGGATTTCAAACCAGGGAAATGGTGATATTCCGTATCTTTGATACGTTTTTTCCCCACTGCACTTCCTTCCCTTTTCCCCTCTGCTCTGGACCGATTTAATAGGCCTAGTTCATCCCCCCTTTGGCAGCCTTTCGCCATTATTTGTCCCAAGGGAATCATTTGAACTTAGGCACAAGCTCCTCCCTCCCTGCTGCCCAGGATAACTGAGTTGTGAAAACCCTTTCAGTGAAGAAGTTTCTTCTGTGTCCAAACTTAAACCTCCCTTGCCCCAGCTTGAGGCTGCTTCCTGATTTTCTGTCACTTGTTACTAGGGAGAAGAAACTGACCTCAATCTGACTGCAACCTCCTTTCGGGGAGTTGTAGAGAGTGAGAAGGTGTCCCCTCAGTCTCCTTTTCTCCAACCTACACAGCCCCAGTTCCCTTAACCACTCCCCATAAGAACTTGTTCTTCATGCCTTTCACTAGCTTCGTAGTTTTTGTTCACAAACACAAGATTGAATAATCGTTGGAGACACTGAAACAATTATGCATCTTGACTTAAAAACATCCCAAGCAAATAGATCCCAAGCAAAGCCAAGGCTTGTGTGGACCTGTTTTCTTCCACTCAATCTGTAATGGAGTGAGAGCAAAGAAAGATGCTCTATAAAGGGCAGGCACAGAGTTCATTAGATCCTAAATGTGTCTGGTTACAGATAGTCTATTGATCAGCTCGAGAAGGTATCAGGATACCTGCTTTTATGCCAGTGGCCTCTCTTGCAAATAAAACACAGTCTTTCCCCATCAAGAAATGAGAGACAAGGCTGCTTCCCTGTGCTGTTTGGAAAAGGAATCAGCAAAGAAAGTGACTGGCAGTGGAAAGACATCCTTCAGGGTCAAATAATTACAGTGTGCTAATAACAACTCCGTCCTCCACACTGCTGTCAGGATCTCCAAGCACCTTGCTGGATGGTTCACTAACCTGTATTTCCATCCTGTTCTTATTTCTCATCTTAGTCTCATTCTTTAAGCAGCTTTGCTGCATTTAGCAGTGTGAATGTTGCTGAGCACATGTCAATTTTCAGTTTTTCTAGTAGCATATGAGGTTATGGCTTTATGCTGTATCAATCTATCCCTGTGAAAACGGATACTACCAATGTCCCCGTATTCTGATCTGACACAGCTAAGCTGTTGAGGACCCTCATATTTCCAAGGTGGGCTACCTAAGGTGTGTAGGAGTACACAGCTCACAGGACAGCTGTGAATCTCCATTGTTTCAGATAGAGAAATGAAAGGAGGCTGCGTCTTCTGGAATAAGTTATTTACATCTGGCTCTTGGTGAGGAAAAATAAAAGGGGCTTGCTTTTTCAAATCAAAGTAAAATAAACATTTGCCTTCCTCCCAGTGCTTCCTCAAAAACCCCTACATCTTTGAGCTCATTATCTTTCTCCATGCCTGAGCACAGCACATAGCTGAATTTCTTGGACTTGGAGCATTTCCAGGTGTAGCTGTATGTAATGAGAGAATACACCACAGGAAAAGCACCCGTCTGAGAGTGGCCACCTTCTGGGATGAAGGACCACCTCTGCTCCTCCCCATGAGGTGTTCAAATGATAGAGTGGATGCAGTCAACAGCTGTTAGAAGCAAAGGCCTATTACAAAGCAGACTTTAGCTTGGTTCTTACAGCCAATGAGGAGTGAACTGACCACTGAGGGATATGACAGCTTATCCATCACTTGAAGAGTTTGGGTGGTCTCCTGCTGTCTTTCTGCAACAAGAAATGTAGCCTTACTGGGCTCCCCACAGGATGCCTTGCTGTAAGTCTTTGGACTCTGGGAGTCAAGCCAGATTTAGATGGTCTTCACAGTCCGTTATGCCATCAGTGGTTATGGACATCCCACCAGGGCCAGTTGTTCCTGGCGGCAAGCCAGAAAATCACAGAGTGAAGAAGGTTGTGGAGGTTCAGCATTTCCGTTCTGCAAGTGGCAACAAGCAAGGGACTTGTTGGCTTCGTCAGCATGCAGGGCTGTAGCTGGTGGTACAAGGGGAAAGCTACTATATTGTTGACATCATCCATGGACATGGCTGGGAAGACAAGCCAAAAAAGCACCTTCGTCTTAGGGTGCTCATAGATTGCTCCTCATGGATGCTGCAAGAATGCTGGAGTGGAATGTTATTCCCCAACCACATACCTTGATAGTGATGTCTGTGGCTGGTTATACCAGCACTGTGGGGAAAGGGGTATTGTCTTTGAGAGGGAATGGGTGGTAGGACTTCTCTTCCTTCTCAGATCCCTTGTGCTTGGTGGGGGAAGAGGAAGGAGGGACAACCTCACCAGTTCTGGATGTGTATCTTGAAGTGTTTTTTTGCAAGTGCCTGCTGAAGTTAGAAGCCAACAGATCACAAAACAAAGAGTCTTCTCAGAAGAGGAGATTGTTTTGCAGCAGTAAGCACAGGAAGAGCTGGACTAGTTAGAAATGACATAAGGCAAAGTGCCTGTTTAGAGATAGGGAATAGTTGAAGAGAAGTCAATGGAAAGCCAATGCTTATCTCTTCTTCTCCTATCTCTTGCCTTTTGGGACTACTGTGTGGTGTCAAGCCCTACCACATTCAAAGACATCCTAGGTTCAGGGCTTGGCAGTGGATACATTGTAGGGTCTATCGGGCCAGTGTTGTCTTGGCTTCATTGGTGGTGGTCTCTCACTGAAGCTGACAGGGCTTTTCTGGATTTTGCCCAGGTGGTTGGAACTCGTGGTCAGCTTGGGGGGACTGCACCAAGGACTGCGGGGGAGGCCTGCAGACCCGTATGCGCACCTGCAAACCCCTTCCCAATGAAGGTCTGGTCTGCGAGGGAGTCCTGGAGGAAGGACGGCTGTGCAATAGGAAAGCATGCAATAGTAAGTGAGGCATGTTCCCTTGATGGCGCGTGAGCAGGTCACTCCACCCTGCAGGAGCTTGGCCTCATCACCAAAAATACAAAGGATGCTCCAGAGGAACAGCTGTGATGGGCTGTGCTGGATCATTAAGCCCAGAGGAGCATGCTATTTCAGCTGTGCATGGCCCTGCCCTTCCCTGCCTGTCTCGTGGTCATGCATGCACACAAGCATGAGGTGGCACGAACCTTCCAACATACACACCTGCAGATCCAGACCTTATCCCAAAGAATAAGGGTTAATCTAAAGGAATCCATAAGCAGGCTTACATCAGGTGTCCATATGCTGGCGATAAGTCTGCCACCAATGGTAAAATATGCATTCTCAAAGGAATTTCATTGACAGGTAGAGCCTCTCTCCAAAAAATAGAGAAACAAACCCCAAAACTAAACAAAACAAAAAAACCAACTAACCAAACAAACAAACAAACTCCAAACCAACCAAAAGAAAAAAAACCAAGCCACACAAAAAGTCCTCCACCAACCATGAGGGTAAGAAAGATGGTAATCTTGCTTCTTTTTGGCTTAGCTCACCTTCCCAGTCAAGAGCAGGGTTGTTGTTTTGTTCTTTTACAAAACAAAGCCTACCGAGCTAAGATGTGGAAAGATATCATTAGAAAATGCTGAGGTTGAGCAAGGCAAAGTCTTTGCCATGTGCTCCACTCTCCTCCTGTAATGCAGCTTCTTTCCAAATCCTCTTCTCTAGAGAGCAGCAGATAGATTGTCAACACCAGTTCGTCAGCAGTTAGATATTGATGGGCTGAGCTGGTGAACCTTCAGCCCTTTCATCCCCAGTTCTTCTTTTGCATTAGTTGAGTTGAGATGGAAGCAAAAAGGAAAAAAAAAAACCAAAAACAACACAAGAGCAGAAGCTCAGCCCAGCAAATGCAAATAAATGGCTGATTGTAATTATTCCCTTTTTTAAATTTCAAATTCATATTGGGAAATGTTTGAATAACTCCTCCAACTAGTCAAATTACTAGGGAAAGTTCAACTGTCTTCAAAGGCAGCGAAGTATCTCCTGATAAAGGAAAAGTTCAAATAGAGGCACATAAATATATTCTTCTAATAAGGGCTACAATGATTTCATACATTTTTTATCAGTTCCATGTATTAAAATCATGTTGCAATTAGGCTTTTTTTTTTTTTCCCTTTTTTTTAAAATGACATCTAATATATTAAATTTCATCTCCTTGACTCACAGGTGGTAATTTCCCTCTGTGGTTCACCCACACTAGGAATCTTTAATCTATGTCCCCCACATTTGCTGGTGGCTTTGCAGTCATAATGCAGCTGGGGCTTGGGACAGTAAACATAAGAGTGAAAAGACCTTGAAGATGGACCTGAAAGGAGGTCCAGCTTCAGGACTTCTGTGTGTCCGAATGGAGCTGGAGAAAGGGCCACACCAGTCTTGGTGAAACATGCTGTGAAAGAGAATGTGGAGATGGCCTTGTAGGTGAATAGGGAGCATTCTGCAGGTGTGTTATTGTTCTAGCTTGGAAGCGCATCAGCTTAAAGAACTCCTTAAAGTGCTTCTCCTGTACTAGACAAAGAAGGAGGCCTCAGCTTCTTAGAATCTTTGCAGGACATCCATCTTCAAAGCCCTCTATGGGACCTGTTTGATTCCTTCACCTCCTTCTTGAACTGGATTTGGGAGGTGGACTAGTCACTGTTTTCTAGATCTAGCCTCACCAACACTGAGCAAGGACCATGACATCTTCCTGTAAAGGGATGGGGTAATTAATTAATGCGAGACGATATATAAAATATTAACAGTTTATTAATATTAAATATTCAGAACTCGCATCACCCCAATCACCATTTAATAATAATATTAACAGGCTCTTTGCAACATTATGGAAACTATGTACAGGTTATAACAGAATCTGGAAATAGTTATTAAACTCAATATAAACTGGAAGAGAAGGCTTTGCAGTCAGTATACCGCTTGCTCACTAGATAAGCATAGGACATAAGGAGCAACTTTCTGCTTAGGGCAGAAGGCAACCAACAATTACAAGAGGCTTTGGCATTTACCCACAAAATTATTACCTGACAGTACCCAAGGCGGGGTTGCTGTCGGTAGCCATCAGT
>VWYK01000095.1:0-18939 GCA_013399775.1 Semnornis frantzii | reverse complement strand
ATGAAATGGCAGTTAGCCAAGATTTGCCCATATTAGGTGAAGCCATAGGCCCGCTTTACCCTTCTTTGGGAAGAACACGGGCCCTGCACAAGGCAACCGTGTGCACCTTGTTTACCACAGGGTCTGGGCAGGCAATGGACCCCAGACTCAGTGGCGCCAGGCCCTTTGTCCCTTTTCCCACCGTTGCTCTCCCCGAAACAGCAGAAGGGGGAAAGGTATAAGCCCAATTTGGCCTGCCTAGGGCTACCACAACACTTCCTTTGATTTGCCCCAGGGGAAAAACTTTACCCTTCTTCATGAGAGGTATTCCTGACGCTGCTGTGACATGGAGCGATGAAGTGAGTTTGTGGGCAGTCGTGGAGCCTGGAAGTGTGGGTTGGATTTTCAGCTCTGCTCATTGCATGGAGCACAGCAGTGTGGAGGGTGAATTGCTGTTTACTCACTGTTTATTCAGTCATCTCCTACAGAATACAACATTCAGCTAAACTGATCCTGAGTGCAAAAAATCCTGATTGTAGCCCAGGGGACTAGGGGCTATGATTCAATTTCACTGTCTTCCTGTCCTCCTCTTGTTACATACCCAGTCAGCACCCGTTCCAAATTGCAGTGTAGTTAGTTCAGGTGGGTTTATTTGGGAAGAAAGGACCTTGAGCTCAGCAGAAGGCCCTAGTTTGGAAAGAGAGCATACATAAAGAGCAGAGCAACATAAATTGATTTATTCCTTTGAAATAAATAAGTTAATTCTGATTAATTTCCCCAAGGGACTCTTTGCAGACAAACTGCTGAGCCCCATTGTGATGCTTTCACGCTGGCAAGCGGAAAGCATTTGAGGGAAGATATGAGCAATTAATCTTTCAGAAAGACTTGCCCATGCAGATCTTGAGGTCTGTATCCTACTTCAAGATGAATCTGTACCTCTTCATACCTACCAGTGTTGTGTTTTTGGCTCTGAACTTGCTCCGTGGTGAATCTGTTCCTTGCTGATTTTGCAGCCTTGCCCAGAAGAGGTGAACTTTTGACCCAGGAGGCTTTTTAACTTCTTTGCATTTATTCTTTCCTTCTCCTTACCAGGATCTGCACCAAAAACTAAGAGGATTTAAAAGTAAAACAGAAATCCTATTTTACATGTGTCACTGTTATTCTCCTATTGACTTTTTCTCATAGATTTGTTAGGGATGAGCAGGATGTCAATTCTTCCACTTGACCTGTTATTTTCTTAAGTGTTCTTTATCTGTTGCAGTTAAATAGATTCTAATTTATTGAAAAAAAAAAATCTCAAACAAACATGAAGAAACCACCACCACCAAAGAAAAAAAAAAAAAAAAGGAAGAGAAAGAAGTGGGCAGAAGAACATCTTTATCCTGAATTGTGTAGCATTTATGGAGCTTGTAATAATACCTGACTCTAGGTATTGAGGCATTGTGGAGTAGCTGATACCTTCATTTTCTAGCAGAAAATAAACAGTGAAAAAAAAAATTCTTTTTCTTTTTCAAAGGGTCACATATATTATTTATAAAGCAGCAAAATAAACCAGGAGTGAATACTCTAATATCTTCTTCTTTGCTGTGAGGGTAAATTGGAACTTGTCCAAGGAAACTAATACCTTCACTGACGAGTTAAATCAGTCACTGGACAAGCAGCTTAGGTTACAATAACACAGAAATCACCACCACCTTCAAAACTAGAATAAACCTACCTGTTTTCTCTGCTTTCTTCTGTCTACCAAAGTGGCTCATAAACTGATGGGTGAATAGCAGGAGTCCTTTGGCTGTTTATTTGGATCTCATGCACCAGGGAGGGGTCCAAGTCTGACAACTAGATCTGGGACACATTTTCAGTGGAAACAACTTTGAGTGCTATCACTCAACTCCTTGGAGCTCCTGAGATGAACTTCTGTGGGGCATCTATGAGGGTTTTCATTGATGGTTTTATTTCATCATGCCGTTATAAATGTAATAGAGGGATCTAAAATTTCTTGCCACACAGCTCCTTCCCCAGGCTGACTTTCTCCAGGTCCTGCCGTACTTCCTCTTCTGGAGCTGCCCCAGGTGGATTTTCAGCAGGTCTTAGTATACAGCAGTGGGAATGTTGGTTCTCAGTCTTTCCAACGGATGTGACTTCTGGCAGCTTGCTCACCAAAAAATAGGTTTAGCCACATGGTTTCCAGAGCTGAGACTGGACAATCAGACTATAGTTTGAAGGCCATAGAGTTGTTTGAAATCAGTGCACAGGGATGGTTGAATGACTCCACAGGTGTCACTTCTTTGTGGTCTTTGTGTTTTTCCACTTGCTTGGGCCACCATCTCTGCTATTTCATGTAATGGAGTCTCCTCATTGATGATCTTCACCTGGCTAAATTTCCTTAGGGATACATTCCCAAGCCCAGCAGCAAGGGAGCCAAGGTAGGTAAGTTATCTTCCACGGGCAAACTCCAAAGCTGTAAAACACTGAAGAAAGACTGTAATAAAGGCTTGTCCCAAACTGTAAAGGAAACTTTGGTAACAGCAGCTTGGCTTTGGCAAAGCCTTTTTTTATGGCAGCTGTTCAGCTCAAGACACATAATCTGAAGGACAACATTCAGTGTTTGTTGTAACTCTGATTTTTCCTTGCTAAAGGCAAAGAACCTGGTGATATTCTCCTCTCCAGCACAGACAGGGGAGGCTTCCTCCATCTGTTAGATTTGGCCAGGAGATGCTGTTTTATAGAGAGACTGAAAAAAAAAAGTCAACTCAAGTGTGATGGCAAGTGCTACAGAGGACATTTCCAGTTCTACCCCTTTGGATGGATGGGGACATCCACTGTGCTCCACTGGCCCCTTTAAAATCTGTGGTTGCTCATGACCTGGCATGCAGATGGTCCTCACAGCGAGGTTGGATGGGGCAGCATTGCAGGACAACATCCAAAGCGGAGGGAGGATGTCATGGGCCTGACCCTAGTGCTGGAATTTGGCAGTGCTGGAGGGGTGCAAGAACAATCAGATGTAGGCAGCCTGCATTTATTCCTGGGGAATTAAAATCAACAGAGGAGCCAGCTGAAATCCTGCCATCCCATCTGGCAAAGGCAACACAAAACCATCTCTGACATTTATGAATTTGCAGTTTGGGCAGATACTTCTTCCCTCAGCTGGGAAAGCAATGGCCACATTCTCACATGAGGGGCAGAAGTGTGACACCAGTGCAATCCTGTCTACTTGCTGGATTTCCAGCATCAAACAGCTTCAGGAGCTAGCCCCATAGCTGTACAAATTAATAGTGTGGAGAAACATGTGTTCCACATGACATTCAAAAGACTGAGCCTCAGTCTCAATGATTCTATGATGATTTTATCTCAGTCTCCTCTACCCCTGACTTTTGTTAAAAATAACCCTTTTGCTGCAACCACTGAGCTAAAATGCCATGTGCACATGTAAGAGGATCTTCATTCCCTGCAGGCCAGGCTAGAATTCATTGCAAGCTGGAAGAGCACCTTGTCCTGCAGAAATGCTTGCAAAGACTTCCCCGTATTTTAACAGTGATTCAGACATTTTATATCTGAGAGTCAGACATCTCACCCAATAACATTTTCACAAGTCTCAGATATTCTAACCAAAATGCTCTGGGATCTTTCCTTAGCTGGTGCAATTGCCATGTGTCCAGTGGCCTCCAAAATGTCCCTTTTCTACATCTGCTGAGATCTTGGTTTTAGGGGATCTTAGTGATTCTGATCAATTTTGCTCCTTTAACATCTACTAGATGCCTTAGAAACTTCATAGTCAAAACTTTCTCCTTCTGTTTTGCCACACTGAGATGCATTTATCACATACAACTGGGATGGAAATGAAGTATAGGTTTTCCTTTGATCCTGTGATCACACCTCTCCACTGACCCCGCTGTAGGAAGTAGCCTGTGAAATCCATCCAGTTCTTCACTGCCTTTATTTTGTGACCTCAACCCCATAAAAAAAAAAGAAAAAAAAAATGGCAAAGTATCACTTGCACCAACTTTACCATGTGTAAGAGACCCATCTCCCTGCTTTGTTAGAAAACAGGGTTGATTTCTGCATGTGTTCAAGGTATCTTGAATCTAAACCATGCTCTGGATTAAATGGAGACAGATCTGCTTTTCTGCAACACCTTTTCCAAAAGCTTGGTTTAATATAGCAACAGAGTGACCCCAGCACAGAGGCAAACTTTGCTGGGAGAGGCTTGGGGCAAGCTGGAAGACTCATACATTCAGCTCTTAGACCTTATTGTCTTTAATTAGGATGATCAATAACAGTGTAGGCTTGTCATATCTATCAGGGAGTGAAGGAAATCATGCAGCTTCTTCGCAATGAGGATCAATCACTAAGAGGTGAGAAGAGGCCCAGGATGCCACAGCTGCATTTATCTTTCCATCCTTCTGCCCTGTCTCCTGTCTCTGTCTAGTCATCCATCCATGCTCATGTTTTCCTTGTCAGTTGACAAAAACATCCATGCTCCACCCCTACCTGCTGTTTCTTTTCCCAGACTAAAAAAGTCTCTGAGGAGCTCAGGGGATTTACTGCAGATGGAGATTTTGTGTGTTCCTGATGTTTTATAGGCTTTCCTGAAAAAGACTTGGAGCAGATGAAAGTGCAGGGGTGTAGCCAGAAATGGATGACAGGAACTGAACAGGATTTGTGGTGTGTCCCAAATATGGGACTAATTGATCTTATCTCCTAAGCAAACTGAAGACATTGGATATTGGAAAGCTAGTTGGAGATTGGTTTTATCTTTAAATGGCACCTCAGACAAGAAAGTCCCATGACTTTTAGGTACCAAAACCACAGGGTTTGGGCCCTTTCTGTTCCGCTAAACAACCAGAGCCAGACAAATCCAAGGCGAATGCAGTTACCAGGATGGAATTGTTCCTGGTGTCCAGCTGTGGGTGCCTTTCTCTTGATAATGTCAGGCAAGCTACAACCTTATCCTGTCAGCTCCAGCAAGAAGTCTGCAACCAGTCAGTGCTGGGATGCTTTGGAGGAGTCATTATGACGAGTTTGTAGCTGTCTTAAGTCCTACTTTTGGGCAGCAGTAATGGGAAATGATATAATTTCACAAATGAAGTGGACCTCTTCCATGAACCAAGCTGCTGCACATAAAGTCTGGCTCCTGGCAGGGACTCGCTGAATCACTCCTTTCCCTCCTCTGCTTTCCCTTTTTGGATGGCAGTAAAGGCTCCTGCTACCACACTGAAGCTTCATTAACCTTTATTAATTTTCTTAGGCTTCCGGGATCAAATTTGTCACCATTTAATCTCTTGGCACTTTGTACTTCTTGAAAAGATGTCTGAATGCTTTTACCTCCTTGGGGAAAAAAGATCTTCTATCTGGCTCTTGCTGTTTGGAAACAAATTTGTTGCCAGATCACTGATTAGTTGGGCTCAGCTCTGCTCTCTGCATGCCTCTGGTGGGGTCAGCTGAGAGCTCCTGATTTAAAACAGACAGCACTGGTGTGTGGGATTTAGTTGTTATTGTTTGGTTACTTCCCTATTTACTATAGAGGGCATATACCAGGGTTACTACATGCCCAAAACCGTGGAGAATGGAAATGTTAGTTTCCCTTGTAGCAAATTCAGGGCAAATCCACATGGGATGCAAATGCAAAGCTGGTAGAAGTGTGGGTGTGGAAGGAACAGGGGTGCTGGATGTCTCTCAGGAGCTAAATGCCTTTACAGTGGATGCATTATTTACCTTCCAATCTCAACACTGTGGTCTTCAGTGGGCTATTTTCAGTCAGGGCACTAGGATCAGAAGCTTTGCACTTTCACCTTCTTGGAAAGGTGCTCAACCACAGCTGTGTTGGAACATAAGCCATTCTGTTGATGCCAGACCTTCATCTCCCCTTGTGGCTAGTGGTAGGGTAGAATCTGTGAAGAGAACAGCCTTTTGAACTATCCCTTTCCTTTTCATTTCTCCTTACCTGTCTGCTCCACTCAGCATTTTCTGGTTACTCCACAGAGCATTGCTAAGTAGATGTTGGCTGCAAGGCATTTTTCCACCAGAAAACACTACCAGTCCTCACCATAGACCTCACAACACTAGGGATGGTGGCATTCATTGTCAGCATATCTGAAAAGGCTACATCCTCCACAAATACAGCAAAGACTACAGACACCCTAGGAAACCATTGCACCTGAATAAAGACTAGACTCAAGGGATCATGTTCTGTATGGTCCCAAATCTCACTGAGAAGCAAGGGATTGAATGTCCAGTCAGTCCAAATCTTGCAGGTTGGCTCTGAGCTAAAGCCTCAGGGACTAGTGGTGGCCATGGGTGCTGGGGTTGGAAAGCAGGTGGTCGTGTCAACCAAACATTGCAGGTCACTGTTGTTAATACATGTAACCTTTGTAGTGAAAGATCTTGCAGAGTGAACCAAGGTGTATTTACATGACCCATTACCTTGCCATAGCCAATGGACGCTATAATTCCAGAAGCCAATCGCTGAGGTCCACAGATAACAGAAAGCGAGAGGACACTGACGAGCTGCAGCACTACGGGTACCCTGCACCTCAAATAGGTAAGCTCTGACCTACCACCACAGCCTCTGGAGCTGCCACGTTGCCTGGTCACTGCACTTCCCAGCTTGGCTGGGCCAACTGCGTTGACTTGCTTTGCTGTTTCAATGACCCAGCTAACCAACTCTTTCCCCACCCAGGTTAGTGTGGGCTTGTCCAACAAGTCACACACTGAGCAAATGGTCATCATCCAGTTTGTTCACATCCCACTACCCTGCAGAGTTTTGTGTTGTTGCCATTGGCCTCAGAAGGCAAAAGGGGTTAGACACAAAGCTCTAACAAGACCATGCATCTCACAGGCTGCTTCTCATCACTCTGCCTTGCCTACTCCTGAGTCACTGCTTTGTCTGAACTACCTGAACAGTCATGGTTCGTTAAGCCAAAGCTGACCTTACTGCAGCAACCTCTTTGCTGATGTCCACGTTGTGTGTTGCCATTAAGCCCAAGAGAAGGTGTGTGGGGCATGATGGGGTGATACCAGCACTGCTTTCCTCTGTCACTGAGTCTCATGCTGTGGAAGGACTTGTACCTGGTAGGTTCTGTAGCAGCACCTTCCAGCCTTCTGCAACAAAAGAAAAATATGTAGTAATATCAGAGAGAGTGATCTGGGAAGGTGTGGATGAATTGGACCTAGATCTATGCCAGGTCCAATACAGATAGGATTTATGCTCTTCCTTGATGCCTACCTTTCATGTCAGAAGCACAGCAGTCTTGGGTAAAGCAAAGTGTGCTGAACCTGACTACAGTTTCAAATCGTTACCCAGTGATCTTGCAAACATTTTGTGCTCTAGCAAGGCTTCAGACAGGTGATTGAAAGAGCAAAGGCTGTAAAATAGATGTTATAAGGGAGAGAAGGTCATATTCTGGTGTGAATTACAAGCCCATGGGATTTTGCCAGGGTGCAGCAGTGAACAGAATTGGAAAGCTGTGTGGTGTGGAGGCTCCAAGGGTGAAGGGACAATGATTGGGATTGTGGCTTTTGACACAAGGTGGAGGATTGTCTGAATGTCCTTGCTACCTTGAACTAAATCTGCTCCTTGTACTGTGAGTGTAAAATCAGTAGTGGCTGGCAAAGGGTCGCAGGAGGGGGAGAGTGTTTGCACCTCGATGACATGGTGAAGTTGAGCTCAATCTTGCAGTTCACACGGGTCCAAAAAGGGAGCCCATCTGTGGCCAGCAGGTCAAGGAAGGTGATTCTGACCTTCTACTCCACTCTGGTGAGACCTCACTTGGAGCACTTTGTCCAGATATGGAGTCTTCAACAGAGGAAAAACCAGACCTCTTGGAACAGGTCCAGATGAGGCCAGAGATGATTGGAGAGTTGGAGCACCTCTGCTGTGAGAATAGGTTGACAAAGTTTGTGGTGTGCATCCTGAAGGAGAGAAGGCTCCAGGGAGAGCTTATTGCATCCTTTCAGTACATAAATAGGTTAGTAAGAAAGCCAGGGAGAGACTTTTCAGCAAGGCATGCTTCGACAGGGCGAGGACTGATGGTTTCATCTAGAAGAGGGAGATTAAGACTAGACAGAAAGAATGACTTTTTTTCGCAATTGAGGTGGTGAAACACTCTCCCAGGTTGCCCTTGCGAGTTTGGATGGGGCTCTGAGCAACCTGATGCAGTTGAAGATGTCCCTGCTTGTTGCAGAGGGGTTGGACTGGACAATTTTTAGGGTCTCCTTCCAATTGTTCTCTGATTCTAGAAACCAAAGGCATTCCAAGATAGATCCTATGATGTCCTCTGTTGTTTCGATGCTGCCTCATTCCAAGTGCTTCCCCAGTGCTTTGTTCCAGCCTGTAGCTCAACCATCAGGTTTATGGCTTGGCATTTCTTCTTACCATGCAGCTGAATACTGCATCTGAGCTCAAAGACATCTCTATTAACTCCCTGTCATCATAGTCACTGCTGTAGCATGGTTGAGTTTGGCTATGGTGTCCCTGACTGCAGCATGGCCTGGGAGATGTGCATTGCCCTGGTGCAAGCTTGCCACATTCTTGCCACTGTCCCAGGAGCAGGAACTGTGGCCAAGTTGTTTAAAGAAATCAGGAGATGCAAAGACCAGGCAGAAGGTACAGCCTAGAAAGGGGTTTAGAAGAAGGCTTTATCTAAGAATGACAAAGCAAAGTCTGCATTTTCCCTAGCAATAAACCATTTCACATCCTATCAAGACACAGAAAAAGAAGAAACAACACAAATAGCTGGTGCCAATTATAAAGTCTAGGGCCAGTATGTTTTCCTGCCCATCCCCAGCAGCCCTGGTGTCCATGTCCTGTTAGCTCATGAGCTCTGGCAGTGTTGTGCTTTCAGGTCCAGCACCACTGTCTCTCCCAGCCCATGTGTCTTCCAGCAATAGCAGAAGAACTAGATCCTGTCCAGCAGGTCCCTGGCATGGACTCTCCCAGCTCAGCCCACAGACTGCTTCCAGGAGATTTTTGCCAGCAGCAGGATGTGAGTGAAGAAGCAGCTTCACGTGGCAAGAAATCAGACTGACAGATGACATCAGGATGAAAAAAAAAAAAAAAGGGATTCTGGCTAAGGGATGACAGCAATGTGCCACTCTATTAGTGCCGAGGGAGGAAGTGTCACAGAGAAGCTGCAGACACTGATGGGGATCCTGCAGCCAGCTGAGCTCTCTGTAAGGTCAGCCCAGTTACTGGCCAGGTGCTGGATAGGATCCTGGAGTACAGTGCTAAATCCTGTGGAGTGGTGCCCAGCATGTCTCCTGTAGAACCTGCTACAGCTACAGGAGAGATGCTTTTGATGGGTCTTCAGAGGCAGCAGGTCCTGCAAAAGAATATCTTCCCACCTGAAGTGGGGTCCTTGCCTCTGTGAACTCCATTAAGACACTCCTATTAATCCCCAAGCTGTCCTGGAGCACTAATCAAAAGACTAACGTGGTGTCTGCAGGCTCTAGTCATGATAGAGGACAATTCATGGCCGCTTGTCCTCTGGAGTCTGAAGACCAGTTTGGTAGAGAGCATCTCTGATAGGTTTAATTATAAGACAGCATTGAGCTCTAGTGGGGGCCTTTCGAATCTGATAAGCATGGTAGACTTCTTGCCTTAATATCAAAAAACAAAGCCAGGATCCACTTCTGGGATGAATAATTAGAAAATATTGCATCCAATAGTTTGTATTTATGGCCTGACCCCCAAGGGTGCGAAAATTCTTCACGTCCATAGTTTTGGTGATGGGCAATATTGTGCTTCTCTTGGTTGGAGAGTGAGAGAGCTTGTCTTGATGCCTGAGAGCATCTCAGAACTGGGTCTAATGTGGTTTGAAAATCAATTGATTTTCTGCAAGGTTTGAGAGCAGACTGGACATAGTGCCCCAGCAGACTCGGATAAATTGTTTAGTTCAAAACAACACCAAACCCAAAGGAGTAACCAGCCCTTGGGGAAAAAACTCTATTATGGATTTAAAAGCCAGGGATTGGTGCAATGTAAGAGACAGTAATTGAGATTTACCTCTAATTATAGATATTTCTACTGTGAAAGGGCAAATGCCAAAAATAAAATAAAGAGGCAGAAGAGGTGGAATTTGGTTCAAAGATTCCATCCATTCATCTAATAATTCAGTAACACTTGTCTGATTCTAAAACCATAGCCAGGTCTCAGTGGAGAGGTGGCAGAATGACAATCTCTTCAAGCCATGAGTTGCTGATTGAGACTGCTGTGTCTCTGCAGTCTTCCCTTTATCCACCTCTGGCCTCTCAGAAAGACTTTTGAGCATAAGCTGGCAGCATTTAACTACTAAAGAGTGTCAACTGTCTGCCACTGAGGGACTGGATGCCGCTGGGTGCAGTACTGGGGAGGTGGCTCAGGGTGTTCTCTGTGCAATGCAAAGGTATTGTTCATTCATGAAGCATCCAAACAGTCTAAGTAGCATGAGTGACTGAGATCTTTGGGACAAAGAGGGATCATTGTCTGGATGGCAAATGCTGAAAAGATGGTGTCAAAAAGGTAACTTACTGGTGGTGCACTCAGAGCATCACAGACTGACAGATCCAGGTGAGTTTTTTATGCAAATGCAGCAAATTTACTATGGAAATGAAGATCTCTATACCAGCAGATCTAATAGTTGAGAAATAAGATATGGGAGTGATGTTTTCTTGAAGCCCCAAGGCCTCAAAATACACACTATGGTCCATAACATTTATCTAACTCCAACCAGCTAAGTAGGTTAACATAGTAAACTGCAAAAGCAAAGGGAAAGAGTATCTAGCAACTTTGGCTTAATGAACAAAAACAATTATATCTCATGATAATCCTTGCAATGCCATAAATGAGGTGGAGAAAGACTCATCCTTACTACCACCTCTTTCTAAGTCCATCTAGGAAATGAAGGAATGAAAGCCTGTCCATTTCATATCAAGGACAGGTCTTTTTCTCTATTTTCCTGCTTCAACAGCCGGCACAGCCAAAAATTAGTGGGCATATTTTTAACAACCTGAAAGACTGGAGGCATTCAAAATAGATGTACCTGCAGGCATGACACATAACTACTAATTATCCTGATAAGCAGGCAGATGAAAGCCACAAACACTTGAAATCCTGCATAAACTTTTATTGCACATGGAAATCTCCCCTTAAGATGCTAGTAAATAGATGTATCACCTTGAGGAAGAAGTCAGACATTGACAACTTTAGGTTCTCTTTATTGGATGGTGCAGTGGTCTCCAGCTCTTACAGTCCCTGTCACAGTTCCTGTGGTGACATTTATAACCCTCACTGTCCTGCAATAGATTGAGATGTCAAGCTGTAGCATTCTGTTGCTAGAGTCTCTTTCGCACTCCGTGTTTCAAGTGGACAATCCAACACAGTATCTACTGTCCGGTTTTCTTTGGGAATGGAGTGGTGGGGTGGGAGAACATCCAAGTGCTGGGCGCAGCTCAGACTGTGCCATGTTCTATGATCTGCCATGACCTTTCTTCTATCATCTATAGTCCGAGAGATGCACCTGGTCATGATGTAGCATGGTGCAGTCTGATGTTCTGAAGAACTTGTTACTGGGAGGGTATGTCCCTTTAGGCATCCTCAGGGATGTGTTGGTGTTTATTTGTGCCATATGCCTGTGTACTATACATACCAACTATACATACCAAATGTTACATCTGAGGTTTATCGTCTGGAATCATTTGTAATTGATGAAAAATCTAAAAACCCAAACAACGCAGAGCTTAATTAAATGAAACAGAACAAGCTTTCATTTTCATCTGGGGGAGAAAGGCAGTTTTCTCAAGGACTTCTATCTATGAAACTAATAGAAAACTGTCCTTTGTTTCGTCATGTCACACTTTTGGTGACTTATCTGAAACCCACTTGAAACATCCCTGACACAGCCATCTGTCTGCAGGGGCATTAATGACAGAGGGATTATGTCTTGTTGCTCTCCACTCCCCTCTCTTGTTCAGTGAGATGCTTTTACTCGCCTTTCCAGTACCGCTTCATCAGGTTAAGGACTTGATAAGGTCTCTATGACACCTGGGAACAGTTAGCCTTGGTCTATGTCACATACTCAAAGCAGATCTTTCTCTATGACAAGAGAAAGCTTTGTGAGATTACTTCAGCCAGTGTCCTTCTCAGCCTTTTGTCTCTTTTGTCTGCACCTCTTCTGCCAGTCTTCATTGGTAGGAGCTGTGAGAAAGCAGGGAAAGGAGTCAAGCCCTTACAATAGCTCAATTTATGGACACATTTACTGTATTGCTCCGATGACTGTTACTTAATTTTACCATCTCTGACTAGATGTTACATATCCCATCTGACATGGCTCTGCAGTGGCTACATTGCCTCATCATCAGTGGAGCTTGCCCTGCCCAGTGCCCTGATACTATCGTGTGTGACAGCTATACACAGTATCCCCAAAAAACTTCTCATTCATGGCCAAACCTTTCATTTTCTCACTAGTTCCTTTGTACCATTGTCACACCACATATGGGACACACTGCAGAGGGTCACAGGTTGGTAGCAATGAGTGAAGTGTAACCTGGAATACACTACATGGGAAATCCAGGTACCAAGGATGCCATGTCCTCACCTTCTGTTTCAATCTCAACAGGTGACCCTGCGGCAGAGGAATGGTCCCCATGGAGTGTCTGTTCGACCACCTGTGGGGAGGGCTGGCAGACCAGGACAAGGTTCTGTGTGTCATCTTCCTACAGCACCCAGTGCAGTGGCCCTCTCCGGGAGCAGAGGCAGTGCAACAACTCTGCTGTGTGCCCAGGTGGGTTGAGTGTTCCATGTGTGTGTGGACTGAAGGGGAAGGGAGGTGCACAGAGCATTGTCTGCAGGTGGTGTCTCCACTGTGATATCAAAGGAGATATTTTTTATTTCATCTTCTTCCTCCTTTTCATAGAATCATAGAATCACACAATGGTTTGGGTTGGAAGGGACCTTAAAGATCAACTAGTTTCAATCCTGCTGCCATGGGCAGCAACACTTTCCACTAGACCAGGTTAGTCAAGACCTTGTCCAACCTGGCCTTGAACACCTCCAGGGAGGGGGCATCCCCAACCTCTCTGGGTCTCACCACCCTTACCAAAGTCTCATATAGCACCCGTTGCTAGACCAAGCACCCTTAGATGGACACTTGTTCTCTATGGTATGGACAATTCAATGCTATCTGTGATGGCTCAGGAGTTCCCCCCACACACACACACACTTGTAATGACCCAGACTAGAACTCAGCCGGCTGGAAGTTAAGAGATGAAGCTCTATTTACAGCTTAGCACAATATACAAGCAGATATATACACTATACACAGAAATATTTACAGAAGTATACAAGGTAAAGGTAATACAGAAACACAACACTCCTCCCAGAAATCAGAGACACCAGGAGGGGCTCCCAACCTCCCTTCTACCTTCTCCCCACCCCTACACTTTACCCCAAGGTTTGCCTTACGTGCAAGGTGAATTTTGAGGATCGACCGGGGAGGGGGTTAGAAGAAAACATGGTTGGTGAAATTAATTGTCACAGAGGAGAAGCCAGAAGCTGCTAGCCTGAGAAGCTGTGCCCCGTGACCCAGACTGCCTGCTCAAGAGACTCTCTTATCTTTTTGTTTTGTTTTGTTTTGTGTTCTTATTCCTAAACATCTCTGCAAGCCTATGAGTGAAGTAGACATCACCATTGTTTTCTGTCACAGCCTATAGTATAATTTTCCCTATTAAAATATTCCAATTAGCTCAAACCAGCACACTATCTAAAAGCAATGAACACAATCAATCTGAAAGATGTGTTGTTTGGGGTGTTTTCAAGCACAGGACAAACTGGGAAAAAGAAGCACCAGATGACATTTCTGGTTGCTCAGATAATAACACTGTTCATACCACTGCAAAAACTTCAGGCTGCTCTTATGTCTGTGAACTGAACCAGCCATCGTCTCTGTTTTCACACTCTTACTTCTACAAAACAGAATCTGGGGAACCTGAATGTTCTTTTAAAGAATTATACTATTAAACCAGATGTGTCAGTCATGACTCAAACTGGCAACATAGAACCATAGTTTTGGGTTGGAAGGGACCTTTAAATTTACATCATCTAGAATTAAAAAAAAAAAAAGCATTGTGTAGGACCAATCCTAAATGGTGAAACCACCAAACTGTTATTCCATATACTACCTGCATGTCCTACTCTGGTTATCTCTTATCATAGAACAGAATTACTGAATCATAGAACTGGTGAGATTGGAAGAGATCTTTGAGAACATTGAGTCCAACCACTTGCCTAGAGCTCACGATCCCACCACTACTGCTAAGTTATTAACACTGGACTACATCCCAAAGCACCACATCCACACCTCTTTTAGATCTCTGCAGGGATTTTGACTCTACCACTTCTCTGGGCAGCCTGTTTCAAAGCCTAATAACCTTTCTGTGAAGAAATGTTTCCTAATATCCATCCCAAAACTCCTTTGGTATAACTTGAGTCCATTTTCTCTTGTCCCTGTCACTTGCTGCAAGTGAGAAGAGACCAACCCCCCACCTCACTCCAACTTCCTTTGAGGCTGTTGTATAGGTTGATGAGGTCTCCCCTCAGCATCCTCTTCAAAGACTAAAGATCATCATGTAAGACACCTGGTGTCAGTTGCAAAACATTGGGTTTGAACACCCTGTCCTGATGCTGGTGGATCAGTCACTGTTAGCAGCTGATGAAGGGCTGGAAAAGTACCTGTATTATTCTCTCTCTCTGAAGCATTATTGATTTTGCATTAGCTTCTCCAGTAAAGCTGGAAGGGATGAAGTCCCTTAACAGAGATCAATACATTCTTCTAACGTTTGGCCTTTAGAGATTACAGTGACTAACTATCCATAAATAACCTGACCAGATTAGATTAGATTAGATTGGAGAATATTAGATTAGCATAGATTAGAAGGCTTTAGATATCTAATTCCAAGAGTTACCAGTTATGGCCTGAGCACTACTGGAGCGTGCTTCCCATCCCATTTTGTTTTTCCAGGTCTCCCTAGCTTTGCCCCTGTAGTGTCATTGATGTGTGACAGTAATTAGTATTCAGACTACATTTTCCTAGACTTTCAGATAGATCTTTAAAATGCTGCAGCCTTTGACAGTTCATCAGCAAAACATGCTGAGGGAGGGAAATAAGGCTAAAAAGTGACAAAATCATGATAGTAAATTCATTAAGGTTGGAAAAGACTTCCAAGATCAAGACCAGCCATGTTGTCGTTTCCCAAAGGGTGGTGAGGTTTTTATTCCTCTCTAGCTAATTACATCTTTTAATCAAAATATGACTTTTTTTCTCTTGGCTCAAAAATCTGAAAAATTAAGGTCAATTAAAAGTGCATTTTTGTTTACTTTGAATAAATTGTTAAGTTACAAACATTGGTGTCTGATCACAGAATGACAGAATGGTAGTGGTTGGAAAGGACGTCTGGACATCATCTAGTTCAACCCTCCCAGTGAAGCAGATTCACCTAGAGCAGGTTGCACAGGATTGTGCCCAGATGGGTTTGGAATCTCTCCAGAGAAGGAGACTCCACAACCTCTCTGGGCAACCTGCTGCAGGGCTCCATCACCCTCATAGTAATTCCTTATATTTAGCTGGAACTTCTTGTATTCTGGTTTGTGCCCTTTGACCCTTGTCCTGTCACTGGGCATCATGGAAAAGCCTGGCCCCGTCCTATTGACCCCCACCCTTCAGATATTGAAAAGCATTGAGAGGCAGTTCCCTGATGTTCCTCTTGCACGTTTTGGGTTGATTTGTTCCTGGACTTCCCAGACTCATGTCTCACAAACAGCTCATTCTGGGTGGATGTTTTTTGGGGTCACTTACTTCTTCTGACCTTTAGAAAGGACACTTACATCTTCTGCTTTGATTGCAGTGCATGGTACCTGGGATGAGTGGTCTCCATGGAGCTTGTGCTCTTCCACGTGTGGGAGAGGGTACAGAGATCGAACCCGCACCTGCAAGCCTCCACAGTTTGGAGGGAACCCCTGTGAAGGCCCAGAGAAGCAAACCAAGTTCTGCAACATTGCACTTTGCCCAGGTAAGGCAGTTAGAGATTCAAAGCTTTCCCTCCAGCAGGTCTCCCTGTCTCCAAAGAAGACAAAGCCTCAGCTGAATTAGCACACGGTCTGCAGTGTTCCAAGGGGGATCCTCTGTGAGAAAGGACACACTGGAGGAGTTGCTTTCTAAGGTTTTTCAGCTTATCATCATCTAAGATTTATATCTGCTCTGTGTAAAAACTTTCAGAGAGCACTTTGTGTGAGATGGATCTTGACCTGCTATCGCTATCAAGACCGTCTTAAGATCATAGGTTATCTCCAGTGAATGTTTTTTATTTTGCCTGACTGAGCTCATTATTGTGCTGGAATTAATTAGTAATTTTACTTGTTAGGAATATCTGCACATTAATTCACTATATATGGAAAGTTTCTCTTGTCTGCTTCTGCTTTGGATGGTGAGATGGACTGAAAAACTCCCGAAAGCCTTCCATGATATACGTTTAAGTACCTTTTCCCTCCTCCTAGGTTTTGCTTCCAAATGTCTCTCCTCAAGTTTTAATTTCAAACACCAGAAAGAAACCTCAAGATGCTTTCTTAGATGGAAACCCATGTGATCTCCTGTGGCTTCCTTCCTTTGAAGCAGACATGTTCTGTTACCACAGAGAGAGCAGTAATTTGTCTTGGGGTGTTCTGGTGAACATGAGCTGAACAAGAGGGAGCTCCCCAACACTCTCCTCCTCTCCTAGGGTAATGTCAAATTACATTTTTCCAGTTTAATGAGAATCCTTATGAGACATTATTTTGTCCCCCAAGGAGAAGAAGGATTGTGAGACTAACTTTATGAAAACATTTCTGAGAAACCTTTTAGCATTTTCCACCCAGTTTTCACCCCAAGTAACTATCCTCGGATTTCTGGCCGTGGTCCAGAAGACTCTACTCAGAATGAGAACATCTCAGACACCAAAATGACTCTGTCATAAGAAGACAAATTGAAGAAGTCAGACCTGGCATTACTTGGGCAATAAAGCATGCCCTGAGTTAACATTGATCCATAATTAATTCAAAGACAAATAAATATGTGAATACACTGCAGTGAACAAAACAGTGGTGGAAAGAAAAAAGGGGGGAAAAAAAAAAAAACAACAACAAAGATAGGCAGCCCAAGTGCAGGGCTCCAGCTCTAATTAAAGCCACAAAAGCAATCAGTGGCTTTGCAGTGCCAAACGAGCACAGCGTTGGGGGACTCATTGAAGCACAACAATGGCCTTGACACACCAGACAGTCCTATCTCTGCTTACTGCCCTGCTCTGAGGATTTATTACTACAACTGATAAAAGTGCTCTGCTGCAGGGACAACAGAGCTTTTGTTCCTCTGGAGCAGCAGATACCACAGAATGAGACCCAAGTCCTTTGGAGAAAGAGAGAGAGAGCAGGGAAGACAATGCCAGTCACTGCACAGAGTACAACAGCCAGACTCCAATGAACACATTTGATAAAGTCACTCTGCAGTGCGACAATGACACCGAGTAGTCTCTGCCGTGGCAGTGATGGAAAACCATCAGCATCTTGCCCCAGAGATATCTTCACATCAGCACACGTGGCTGGAGGTGAAATGTGGGCATCTCTGCTTCTCCATTTGCTTAAACATCTTTGAAATTATGGTGTATGAATAATCATAGAATCATAGAACTGTTTCAGTTCAAAAAACCTCTAAGATCCTTGAGTCCAACCTTCAGCTCAACACTGCTGTGTTTACTAAATTGTATCCAAAAGTACCATGTCTACGTGTTTTTTTGAACACCTCCAGGTCTGGTGACTCCACTGCTTCCCTGGGCTGCCTGTTCCAGCGCCTGACCTCATGTTCAGTAAATTCCATGTACCCCCTGCCCCCAGTATCCAACATAAACCTCCCCATGTGCAATTTAAGTCCATTTCCTTTTGTTCTGTCTCCTTATGCCATAGAGAGAATAATCTCTTACCTCAAAGGAAATGATCTATTCCTTATTATTGAGCAATATGAGCAATTCATTTATGGTTATGGTTATTTTATTTTACCACCTGCAAACTCTTGCACTTGTGGTAAGCTTCCAGCTGCCACTGCTGCAGCAGCAGGTAGAACTTTTGTAACTTCAGCTTTAGTGATAAATACAACTTCTTTGGTAAATTCAACTTTTCAAGTAAGTGCAACTTTTTGAGTAAATGCAGCATTTTCTTGAAAATACAATTTCACTTTTCCAGCATAGAGGAATATTAATGAGAGGCAGACACTCTCAGTTCATGCAAACCAGCACCAGTACCTTCAATCAGAAAATCCACACTAATTTATACCTGGTAGGATCTATTTGGATCATTTCCAGGGAGGAATCACCTGTCAGTCAACACTTCTTGCATTTCACCTCTTTGGAATCGATAGGCACTGAGATGGTGCCTTGAATTTACGAATGATGAAAGCGTCAAACTTGGACTGCTAAGAATAAGCACCTTTTGGAAGTATCTTTATGCTTGCCTGATTTCTCAGATCTTCTGGGTTCATGTGACCTCCTGTGAGTCAACAGTTGCTCATTTGGATGTTTTCTTTTTACATGCTTCCAAATAAATATGTTGCTCAGCTGCAATGGAAATTATTCACAGCATCACAGAGCGGTAGGGGTTGGAAGAGATCTCTGGAGATCATCTAGTTCAACCCCCCTGATAGAGCAGAGTTACACAGAGCAGGCTGCTTAGGAATTTATACAGGCAGGCTTTGAATCTCTCCAGAGGAGACTCCAAAACCTCTCTGGGCAGCCTAGTCCACGGCTTGAGTACCCTCACAGGAAAAAAGTTTTCCCTTATGATTATTTGGAAGTTCCTGGGTTCCGGTTTGTGTCCATTGTTCTTTGTCCTATCACTGGGCTCCACTGAACAAAAAAAAAAAGTCTGGTCCCATCCTTTTAGTCCCTTTACCCTTTAGATATTGATCAGCA
>VWYK01000093.1:0-10044 GCA_013399775.1 Semnornis frantzii | reverse complement strand
TTCACCTGCTTAATTTAATTTATTACAAGCTATATGATATTTCTTATAATTAATTTTGCTCTGGTTTGCAGTTTCTTCAGTGATTAAGGTTGTGTCTCATTATTCAGTATTGGACTTAAGACAAGACTAGGTTGGGATGGGCAAGTAACTGAAAACCAAGTACAGTATTTGACAACTGGTTTGGATTGTAAGCAATTTGCATAGTATTAGGATAGCAAAGGCCATTAAAAAAAAAAAAGGCTTGAAAGTTTGAGAAAAAAATATTCATAGTGGAATGAGTCTAACATGCAGTAACTACAGATAAAAAGAGATGTCTCTCGGGATTTGGTGTTTGTTGTTGTCTTGTTGTTTGGTTTGTTGTTTTTTTTTATGCTAGCATAAGAGTAGTCATCTTTTGACAACACCTTGAACCCATGAGATTATTTAGTGTAAAATGAAGTGTGGGGTTTGCATTCCACAATTTGTATTTCTCTATTTCTAGACAAGTAAAGGCTTCAAGGTTTGTAACTTGACTTGTACCATATGAATATGAGTAGAACTGGTGAAATATTTAAACATAAAAAAAGCAACAAGGTTTCATTTTATGTCATAAGGAGGGTGACGATTCTGTGGTTGTCATGTCTGATGGGCATCCTTTGTTTCTTATTGATAAAATAGAAAAATGAGAAATGCCATCTGCTTTGTGATTCCTCATTGAATATTTTGATACTGGTATACAGTAAACCTATTTTTAGAAGAAAAATATCGATAGGATAAAAGAGACATGATATAGAGAAGGTGCAAAATGCTATCTAATTTGTCCTGCTTCCCAAAGTTTGCTCATATTCACCTAAAAATTCCATATCAGTTATGTATTTGTATGTATTTCAAGAATTGTGAAACACTGAGATGAAGAGAAGTTGTTAGTCTTATTTCATGCAGATTAAATTACTCAAGCAGTAATCACACAGTGTGGCTCTGACAAATGCAGGAAGAAAACACAGTGTCATGATTTCTGATCTAGACCTTGAAAGTATGGGAACGATGAAAGTTCAGTAGTTCAGAATCAGACCCCCTGTATTAAACACCAGTATCCACAGTCTTTGGGGTCTGTGTTCCTTCCAAAATATCCCAATCCGCTTGCTGCTTTGTTTGATACTTTCCTGACACATGTTCCCGCAAGCAGCTGAGGATGCTGAGTTGTTCTCCAAGAAAGGTTAGCGTCTGCATTTCTTCTGAGCTTTCCTATTAAGCGGAGCAATAGAATAAGGACGCTTCATTGCCCATCCTCAAAAAAGACATAGAGTATATTAGTAAACTCTGGACAAACAATTCAGGTAATTCTGCTATCATTCACATAACAATTATCTGATTTTAGGTGCGTAAAATTCAGGTTCAGATTGACATACAAAAGGAATCAGCCTGCATTTGGAGTGCAGATCATAATTTATAACACTGCTTAATGTATCTGTTTTTATTTTGTCTTTTTAACTAGAGTTCCATTTTCACAGATTTTTTTTTTTTTCACTATCTCCTATTCTGCCTTTTGGATTTTCTTGTTGCTTCCTTAGCATTTACTTTGCTTTGCAGAGCCTATATTATCCCTCCAAAATCTCAGAAATGTTAAGCTCATTTCATTCATCAGTCTTGGCTAAAGCAGCTGCTTTTCTTCTGGTCTCCTTGATAATATGATTTCTACTTCTTTTTAACTTCCTTCTATTCTACAGGAGAAAAGAGAATAGAAATTTATATCCTGCATGTTGAAGAGAAGTATGAGAGAGTTGTTAAATACTGGGCAATAATTATTTTATAAGCGCACTAACTTTTATAATCTTGATTTCTTCCACCATAAACATTGTATAGAGTGGTAGAATTGCATTTGAGCTGGGAGTCTTTATGGGTTCAGGGATAGCAAATAGCACTTCAGTAGAGGACTATGTTCTTAAAACACTATCAGACTCATGCAAGCATGCACCTTAATACTCTGATAACAACTTTTTGTATTTGTCTCTTGCTTAAGATTAATGATATGTAATTATTTGGAAGGTATTAAGGACAACTTTCCGATTTTTTAATGCATTTTCCCCCATAACTTCTAGTGATCTAGCTTTATAGTTTAGAGCATTGTGGTACAAAGTGGCTGGTTGTGAAGTTACTATATTTCTCTGATTTGTGTTTTCTAGATCAAGCTAATGCCTCCAGCTCCAAATGATGACCTGGCTTCCCTGAGTGAGCTGACAGACGGCAGCCTCCTTTATGAGATTCAGAAGCGTTTCAATAATAATCAGATATATGTGAGTTGCTATTCACCTATCAACAATAAGCTTTCAAAAAAGAGCAATTGAGAAAATAGGGGGGAAAAAAGGAAAACTGTCATGATTACCAGACAGTAACTTGCTCCAGAATCTTAGTTAGTATTAAATAGATCAAGACATATCTGTATAAGCTCTGTAGTTTCTCAAGTTTATAAAGGAAAAGCAGAATTAAAAGATGTCATGACACTTTGGATAGGTTTGGATACAATTTATGTGTGTTTATTTTACAGAGAAAGTGTATGATTAAAGTTGATGGGTGCATATAATCTTCCTTCTCACCTAAAGATCCTTCTATCTTTAATGCTAGGTAATTTTATTTTATGATTACCACAAATTCAAAATAAATTTAGATTTTAAAAGTTTATAATTCAACATAGGAGATTTAATATATTATTATCTCTTTATGTATTACAGAAATTATTCTCTATATTGTAATGTTAGTCATCCAGATACCAAATGAAATAAATTTTTGTAAAGTAGGTTTTCCCAGCGATGCCATAATAAACTTAGGAGGCATCTGGTTAGGCATAGATTATGTTTGGGGGAAATACGCACTTGCAAAATTTTCTACCTCTGTTCATATCTTATTCATAACTTATTTCTACCTTACTGGATATTGGTATGGTAATATGAAACCTGCAAATTGTTTTTAAACATATAGATGGATTGCACTATTTAAACTGAAAGACTATAGGGAATTGGCATTTTATGGTGATTACCTTTCAAATTATAGAAACTCGAGTTCTGCATGTTATGGTATTCAATGGTAATAAAGATTCTGGAGTTTAGGGTCTTGAATGAAATTCTATTTAATGATGAGTATTGTGAGACTTAAACAACTCTCCTATAAAGAAAGACTGAGAGAACTGGAACTGTTTAGCCTTGAGAAGAGGAGGCTGAGAGGGTGTCAGCAGTGTGGGTGTCAAGATGAAGGTGCTAGTCTCTCTTCAGTGGTGGCCAGTGACAGGACAAGGAACAATGGGTACCAGCTAGAACACAAGAAGTTCCACCTCACCACGAGGTGATGCTTTATGGTGAGGATGATGGGGCACTGGAACAGGCTGCCCAAAGAGGTTGTGGAGTCGTCTCCTCTGGAGACTTTCAAAATTCACCTGGATGTGTTCCTGTGCAGCCTGTCCTAGGTGATTGTGCTTTGACAGGCAGGTTGTACTAGATGATCTCTGGAGGTCCTTTCCAAATCCTAAGATTCTTTGATTCTATGATTTCACTTCTAAAGATGCCCAGCAGATAAGTGCAGCTGAATTCAGGAGCATCCTCAAATACTTCATAGTTATAACAAAGAAGCCTTTTATTTTTAAATGCTGAAGATTTCACTTAAGATGATCTCATACCTTACTCTAGCATTCTCTTCAGCTTAGTGGAAATAGCAGTTCTTGTGCTTTGAGTGTCAGGATCAATGCTGAAAACCTTTGCATCTTTGGATGGTTTAGTTCTCTGAGTTAGAAGAAAAAGTCCAAACCAAAATCCACCTCCGCACCAAACTCTTCCAGTTTCATGTTCTGCAAAGTTTCATTCTAGGAGACCTCAAGTGAAGTCAAGGTAGGTGCAAGTAAGGAAATCACTACATTTCAAAACAAAAATAGTGCGTTTCATAGAATCATAGAATTGTTTCAGTTAGAAAAGACCTCTAAGATTATTGAGTTCAATCATCAACCTAAGACCACCATGCCATTAAACTATGTCTCCAAGTGCCATGTCCATGTGTTTCTTGAACCCTCCAGGGATGGTGACTCCACCATCTTCCTGGGCAACCTGTTCCAATGCCTGAAACCCCACACATGGCCATCGCAGCAGGCATGGATAGGCAGGAGTGACTTGTGCCCCATGTTCGAGGGGCTGGGCAGATGAAGGGGTGGACTCTACTCCTGGTGGCACCATGCTGGATATGGCTACAGCAGGAAGGACCAGCAGCACTATATGCAAGAGTTGGAATGGAGCAGGGTAACTGGGAGGGGACATGGAGGAAGGACTCCTCCTCAGAGGCTGTGCCATGCTCCAGGCTATGCACTATGATTTACTATGAACGACTATTTTCTGACTTCACAATTCAATACACTTCATTTTGAAAAAGTCAGCATGACTGGTATTGTTCACAATGCAGTTTGCTGTCTGATCCCTTCAGTGACAGAGGTGTGGCCTGTTTGCATTCTAAGAGCATAATACAACACAGCTGCTTATGTGGAATGAGAAGTATAGCAGCAAGGGTGACCTACATTCTTATACCTCAGTATATATTCACACATGAGTGTTTAAATATGAAATAATAAAATCTTGGCAACTTTTTCAATCAGTAGATGCTTTTCTACTTTTAATATAGTCAGGATTTATTTTCTATATGCAAGTACTTACGTTCATATACACGTACACATGCGTAAGTCTTTGTGTGTATCACGTATATACTGTTATGTATGTATCACATACATTGTTCTGTTTTATCTCACAAGCCACACATTTTAAAGTATCAGTTCTGGGTAATCCATATAGTATTTGTAAATTATGTCATCTGTTCTGTAAAAGGTACTTGAGGAACTTGTTTATGAGGTAGGTATGTTGGGGTTTTGTAGTTTAACAAATTGCAAATTACTAATAAACTTTCAAATAATATACCAATAATGTATGCAGTGCAATTCTTCTGTGCATAATTTTCCATTATTAAAAACTCATCTTTATTACATAAAGAATAATTAATGCTGTCTGAATTGCAAATTAGATCTTTATCTAAACATGAAGTTAAAGGATCTGAATTTGTGAATTATGTTTAATATGTTGATAGCTTGATTTAAGAGGCTTTGCCAAATGTCATTTTTTTGGAAGAAAATCATCATCTTCCTTAAAGATTTAATTTATTACTTAATAAAAGCAGTTTATCTTCTTTTTTTTTTCAGACTTATATTGGTGATATACTGTTGCTTGTTAATCCATTTAAAGAACTCCCTATTTATTCTACCATGGTAAGTACTCTCTCTTTTAGATGTTAAATGGTTCAGTGGATTCATACAGTTCATCTGTGAGGCCAAAGCTATAATATTAATTAATATATATGTCCTTTTTTATGTTGGGAGCATCTTAGTTTTAATGGTTTAGCAAATGTTTAAAATCTCTTTCAAAATACCACTGTTTTTGCTGTGTCTTATCTGTAAAACATCCACTTTGATAATGTTTTGTATGAGCAGTAGCACTTCCACTTCTTTAAAAGTGGACCTTGCCGGGTTCTGCCACACCTAAACTTGCAAAAGTTCATGCAGTAGTTGCTTGAACTCACAGCCTCCCTTGCCTAAAATATAATTATGGAGATAACCTTGAACTGTGCAGAAAGGCTCAGTGTCTGTGCTCCACAGTAGACCACTCAGTTCAGATGCACTAGAGGCAGGGAGCGCTCAGTGCTTGCAATGAGCTTATCACTACACTGGAACAATCATGTGGAGGTGGCTTGTGTTGGGCACAGGCAGTGCACAGGCAATGGGGCCCTGAGTCCATGTGTGCAGTCATGTGTACAGGGCCACTGAGATGTTTCAGATGTTTTCTTCTTGAATCTGTTTAAAAGGGGATTATCAATTCAGTTCACAGGCACTGACATTAACTTAAATGCACTCCGTAGATCAGTGGGGGTAACATAAATTTGGATGATTTGATTTCTCCTTCACTCTCAGCCATTTTATAAACATAGTGTTAGTCCAGCTGTTAAATTATTTCCCCCTCCTCTTTTATTTTCTTGCTGATTCACTAAGATCATACAGCTGCACAGATCAGTACCTCTGTTGTGTTACAGAGTGTTCATGCATGTTTACTTACCTTACAAGAATTCTATGGAGTTCAAAATTTGGTAAGTGAATTGTAGTCTGTGGCTGTTTGCTATGTCACAGGGATTCATGTGTATCAGTGGTAAATTTGCAGCAAAGAAGTGCTGTGACGTTGTGGCAGGAGCCACAGTTTCCAAGCTGGAAGTCTAAATTTAGTTCTGAGAAATGGAAATCATCCATCACCCCAAAGGGTTTTGACTAAGGTGTTTTTCCCTATCACTGTGTATTTTACATGTGATATGTAATTTTGTGCACCAGTAGAGAACTGTAAAGGAAAATAATTTAGGTGGTAGATTTATATTTTAAAATGTTTCCTGAATGTTTGCTGCATCTTCTCTTGACCTCTCTGTGATAGATCTATTTTAGCAAGTTTTGCGTGAGATGCTGTCTTTTTTGAGTCACCTTGGATGATCTTTGCTTTTACACCACGGTTATGTCTCCACGATAGTGTGTACTATGCAGGTATTTCACAGATGGTAAAAAAAAAAAAAATTAAAATTTTTAATTAGCTTTGCTTTCTCTATTTTTGAAATGCTGGAGTATACTGCAGCAGTTTTAGCTGATATTGTGTGTTAAAATTAATAAAAGATCATTAAGTCTCAGTAAAGACTGACATGTTAGGTGATGTAGTTTGTTAGCTTTTTTGTTTCAGGTATGTGGTTTGTTAGCTGTCAAAAAAAGAATGCAAAGACACATTGTGAGTGATGCTATTTTTAAAACCAGGATGAAGGAATTAAAAGATTGTTGCACATTTTTTAATGAGAGCAACACTTTAGAGTTTTTTTTCTCCTTTTTTTTTTTAAAAAAAAAGCACTTTTCATAATTTTCACAATCCTTAGTTTGTTATCTTACTCTGAACTCCCACCAACAGAGTACTACAAAAATAAATCTTTTTCATAAGCGATTATTCACTATGAGAGAATATAAAGAATCATAAATTAATGGACACTGATATACACTTCATATGTAATTACTATATGAATTAATGCATTTTTACACAGAAGTACACTGTAGTAGCGCTACTGGGAACATGCAGACACCACTTTGAAGGTATCATAGTAACTTTGCTACAGTCATGCTGCTTTGTTACATTTGTGCAGTATTTGCTTGTGTTGGATTAGGGCAAATACATTGAGGTTTGTCTATTAGAAAGGCATGTAGACTTGCAAAGCACTTGCAACATATTTTCTTCATGATATTCATGTATTCTGAAAGAATGGAATTTCAGATTGTAGCAGACCATCTAAAGTTTTCTAAAATTTACTTGATAATAGCTGAAAGAAGGTCAGAATATCCTCAGAAAAAAATGAGGTTTCAGTAGCGGGTGATTGGTTCCACTCCTGTGTAAGCTTTAAGGACAGCAGATGTTGCCAGCTAAGTGTATCACAGAAGTTATTCTATATCGCAAAGACAGCAATTGTAAGACTGCTCTGTCATGTAACAAATGAAATAGTTTCACACTTAAGCCTTTGATTTCGCTTTCCATTTCTGATGGAATTAACATATTGCAGTGTGTAAGATATTTAAGTCAAGATATTGAATAACTATACAGGTATAAAAAAGTAACTTGCCAGATTTTCTTTTACCCAGTGAGCAATCCGGTAGTGCGGAGTCCTCTAGTTAACTTTCATTTTATATGTTAATTAGAACTTCTGTGCTCACAGATGGCTTTCTCTATTAAAATCTTAATAGATAGTGTAATGTTATCATTGATATCCATACACAGATTCTGTTCATAACATTCAGAGAACTTTGCAAAAGAGCCAGGATTACAGGAGTGAAACGTAATTAGTTTGACGCATATTGATCAAGTCAATTTTCTACAATTTTTCAGGTCACCCAGCTTTATTTAAGTAACTCTGGAAAATTGTGTTCCACACTTCCCCCACATATATTTTCCTGTGCTGAAAGAGCTTACCACATGCTATTCCAGGAGCAGCGTCCCCAGTGCTTTATCCTCAGGTGAAAATTTATCTTTCTATTAACTAATTTGTAACTGCTGCCTTTCAGCTGTTTCCCTCAGGACTCAACAGTCAAGATTTCAGTTATTTTTTTTCCTCCAACTTATTTATTTCTATGTACTCATCTCTGTATTATACATTAGAGCAAAATAGAACCGAAGAAGGTTTAATTACATCTCAAACTCATAAATTCTCTAGGGGAATTGCCACTCCATCTAGCTGCATCTAATTAGTAACAAAGAGTTAATGGTAAAGAATTATAAACTGCTGTGTTTGCTGGTATTGCACAGATCAGGATTAGAAATAGAATCTAATGACAATAAAAATGGGAAGTCCTTTACTGAATTATAAGTCACTGAGTTGGGTCCACTCTATTGGAGTTTCCACTCTGTCTCACATGTTTGTGTGGCCATGAGCTTATTAATTAGCTTTCTTAGTTCTCCAGCTTCTAAATGGATTTTAACCAGTTTCTTTATTCAAGTGTTATTTTCATGACAAAAAGCTTTAAGATTCTGAATAAATATGTTAGAAATCTCCAGTGAAATGTTTTCATCTGAGTGTGTTGGGTTTCAAATGGTGAAAGTTTGAGTTCTCTTGGAACTTTTGATCACCAAATCTGATGTAGTCAGTCAAAGAAAATTGATGCTCAGTCTTGTCACTTTGACAATTGCTGTTGGCTGAAATATTGACAAGGGTTTGCAGAACTTCATGGGAGGCGGGGGATAATAAAAGAAGAGGCCAATTTTGATCTGTCCACAAATAAAGACTGATCCATTTGATGAATCCTATAATTGCTCTTGAACTGCCTCTAATTATAAGAAAATTGAATACTATAAAATGGAGAGGATATGATACTCAAAATCAGCTAAAAATTCTGGTGTAGAGTTACAGGAGTTAATGTAACACAAATGCAATCGTATGTATCCATTTATATTGCATTCTGTCTATGTGGGCACAAAATCCTGTGAGTATTTGAAGTTCTGCATATTAAGTTTTCAAATACATTTGAATATTGCAATTAAATGTTTATTTTAAAAGCAGAGTCTATAAAAAACATAGTTGTTAGGTTTCTAGATTACAGATGTGTAAATTAGGTGTGGAACTGACTGACTGATTGAAACAAATGGTAACCTTTTTATAACCTAATCATAACAGAATAGTTATTTATCCATCAAGTAGTACATTTAAGCAGAGGTACAGGCAATATCAGGAAATAATTACTGTACATTCATATTATTTTCTCATAAATATTAACTCTTGTTTAGGTACAATAATTTTGATAAAAATAGGAAGCATCCTAAGGCAGTTTTCATCGTTTTCCACAAAGCAGGAACTTGGGACATTGCTAATTGATTAATACCTTTGTGAATTTGCCAATAATTATTTTCTTCAAGAAAACAGCTGACTGTCAAGTAGTAGTAGTGTAGTGGGACAAGAAAGAATATTGTACTTAATAATAAATGATATCAGGGAATAGTTGCTACGGTGATTCTATGAATACAGATTTAATAGAGATTTGAGATAGGGTCCTCATACAACGTTACAGACAGCTAGTGGAAGGGAATCCTCTGCAAACTCAGTGTCAAGCCTTATGTGTCAAAACTTTTTGTTTCCATAGTAAAAACACATAGAACATCATGTTTTCAAGAAAACACTCTAGAGTCTTACAGTTTCCAGAAATTAACTTTTGCAGGATTTTCATGAAGGCCCATTTAAACTGTGTGAGGATTTGGTTTTATCTTAAATTTTAATGTTGTCTGTATAATTTTTCTCTGTTGCTTTGGTCTTTTCCTGCTTCTGTCTGTTCTGCTAAACATCATGTGAAGTCTTTGCTATGAATTAGTTTAAAAAGGGACTTGGGGGGGACAGAACCCATTTCAAACTCTCAGGATAATTTGCATCAGTCTTCCAACCCTTCTCTTTTCACACTTTACTTACTTTCTTGTCTTCTGAAGCTTTGACCTTAAT
>VWYK01000090.1:8696-21890 GCA_013399775.1 Semnornis frantzii | reverse complement strand
CACAAGGCAACCGTGTGCACCTTGTTTACCGCAGCTGCTGGGCAGGCCACAGACCCCAGACTTAGTGGCTCCAGGCTCTTTGTCCCTTTTCCCGCGGTTGCTCTCCCCAAAACAGCAGGAGGGAGAGCAGAAAAACATGCCTGGGCAAGCCAGGAGAGGTACAAGCCCAATTTGGCCTGCTCAGGCCTACCACGACATCTACACAGAGAGATGAGCGCTTAGCAGTGTGCTGGCCTATCTCAGATGCTTAACTGATAATAAGAGGGATTGCTTCCTGGTGGTGGTGGTGTCTTTTTCTCTCCAGTGACTGCAATGCAAGCTTGGTATCCATTTCACTCCAAGGATCTAAAATTCAGATACCAAGAAAACCATGTTCAGTCATGAAAATATTCAGATCTGTGCTGGATTTTATTAACTATCAATATACCTACTGTAATACTTGGTTTATGCTTAAAAATATGTAGGATATTCCCCTATATATTCCACTATGTAGAGTATTTTTAAAAAGCAACAATCCATCTGGGAGCAGTTGAAAGGCATAAGTACTTTAATGATTAACATACACAAACTGTTGTCCTGAAAATTGTTCTGTAAAGTTTATCTAAAGTCACAATGTCTGCACTTCTAATTTAATCAGAAATTAATGGCTAGAATCGTTGTGAACATACCCTAAAAAAGGGAGGTATATTCTTTATGCAGATGCAAAGCTCTGTGTGCAAATCAAGGATTTGAATATATGAATGTGGCAACTGCAGGCACTGTCTTACACTAGAGGGAACAAGAGACAAAGAGGAGCCGTTCAACAGTGGAATTCCCTCAAGAAATTCTCTCTGATTCATCTGTCACATACTGAAGCCTTTTCAGAGGGTGCCAGACCTCTGGAGAGGGATTGCTGGAGGAGGAGCTCAGCCACAATTTAAAATGTTTGAGCTTGTTTATCACTGCTCAGCTTGATTCTGCTAACCTAGACTGCCCTCCCCAGTATTCCTGTGATTCTCACCTACAAGAGTAGCTTTTTCTGTTACTTGCACACCCACGTGTGGCTGGCCACGGCCTGGAGACTATCAACCATATTCTTTATGCTGAATATACCTGATTAAATGAGTCATCACTATAGTCCTGCTGAATTCAGTATCTCTTGTGTTTAGCTCATTCTACCCTGTAGCCATCAATGGAGACATAGCATCTAAACCTGACTACAAACAAGAGCCACTCTTTTTGGAGAATTCAGATATCCCCTTTTCATGCTCTGTTGCTACACAGCATATGGAGGGAACTAATTTTAACTAACTGCTTTCAGCACCAGTCTTGTGCTAATGTCAAGGTCGATATGCAAACAGAGTAAATAGGAAGGTGATATTATTGTTGAGCATCATTAGAAATGAAAGCATACAGAAAAAAACCCACCCAAACTCAAACATACAACATGTTTTCAACTGGAAAATAACATGTACTTTAAAGCATTCAGCAGGTGATTCAGCAAAGGAAAGAGAAAACCTTTGAAAATATAACTGAGTCATTTGAAAGTTGTGTTGGATTCTACTGAAAATAAATCAAGTAACTTAAAAAGAGATCCAAGCATTACATAATTCTTGTTGTAGTTTGTTTCTGCCCTTGTTGAAGTCAGTGCCCTTATTTTACACTAACCAGTCTAAGACAGCAAAGTCAGGCCATGAGCAGGATCTCTGTTTCTCATCTATATTTTTAGTTGCATTTGATTCATCAATAGAACAATTTCTTTCAATCATCACCATGGCTTTTCAGGTTAACCACAAGGGTTAATGCAACTCTCTGTGTATATGTATGTATTAGACCAGCCTATGTGTATAGAGCTGATATATATGTGATATGTATGTAATATGTATCACAGAACTGGATTTTGGTTTTGTTGTTTTTAAATGTGTGCCAGGAGCAGAGATTGATGAGGGAAAGAGGAGGGATGTAGAATGGCAGAAGGTGTTTCTTTCAAACCTTCACACTTCATCAATTGATATGACTTGTCTGACCTGCCTGTGCAAAAGTCACTGTAACTATACTATGCATATGCTTTCAAAGGTAAAATAATTTAAGAGTAAAGGATATGGCATCACTTTATTACATGGTTTTAATGTAGCCTCTCAGCCAAAATCCTGAACTTCATTTAAGAAAGTCAGTTAAAGATGTGTTAATACAAATTTTGTTCCATTTTTCCAAAAGGGCATTATAAGTAATAGTAGGAAACATTGTCATTCCCCTCCCCTTACTGCTCTTTCTTGGGTAAGACCTATTTTTGATCTGTGCTCATTCAGAGAACGAGTCTCTACTTTTGGCTTTGTTCCCAGAGTACTGCATACTTGGTGGTGTGTGAGGCATTGCCTTTTGGGAAAAAGGGAGGAGAGGGACTGAATCACAGCATTTAATTCTTAATGATTGTTCTGCATGGTCAAGAGGACACAGAGGAGGCGATGCTCTTTATTCATTACTTACTGTTACAGCTATTGGCAGCAAGCCCTTTTAATTTAGTTATCAATACTCAATGCATTTAATCTTTTACTTTAAAGCCAATCCAAAATAAGTACTGGCCAACGGGCATCTGCTGAACAGAAATATTGGTGGATAGAAATGATTTAAGGCAGTGCTCTTAAGGGCATATCAGTACGAGTTCCAAGTAAGAGTTATTTAGTATTCTCTCAACGAATCTTTTTTCTTTATCAGGGCAGTTGATTTTCTGACATAATATCTGACACCTAATAGTATGTGGAAAAATTCATAGGTGTTGATAATAGATGAGTTTTTCAGATTATCCCATCTGTCTTCTGTTGATACAGGATACTCTTATAAAGTACATTTCCTATTACAAAATCAAGATTGGATTTCAGTATCCCATGTAGTGGGATTTCTACATTTCAGAGATTACTGAATAACTAGAAAAGTGTCAGTGACTGTAAAGTTTATCTTAATATTTCTTGTCATTGATTTCACACTCTGTCTTCTCATTACATCCTAGAGTACTATATACTGTAATTCCATTCTTTTAGTGGGAGATCTGCTATTGCAGGCTGTTGCTGTTCCTTCTTTTCATCACTTGTCCATGGTAGTTAAAGCACTAAGTTCTTTGGAATATTTAAGTGATTTAGTAAGTAAAGACCTGAGTGCTTATTCCCAATCTCTTTTGTTCCCTGAAGTACTCCTTCAGTTTTGACAGTCTACTTCTGAGTATGCAATTGCTTCATATGAATGGAGTGTTCCAAATAAAGTGGCTTCATAAGACAAGAGGATAATCATCTTTCTCTCCAAGTATTTACCTGCTGGATTGTAAAATTTGCTGCTGTGGAACTTCACTTGATTAACAATGAATTCAAAACCTGGGTCATTTGTAGAACGTGCACTGCAGAAGAAACTTTAACCAAGCACTTAACATGTAGGCATAGAAGAAACAAGATGCACACCATTGAATTCGTAATGTTGATTTCATCCTGGTTCCCTCCAAAGTCATGTAGGGAGTGATTGAGTTGATCTGAGGTAGGTGTCCACTTCAGAGTGGGTTGAATAGCTCTGTGGAGCCACTGATCAAATGGACTAAGGTTTTGCTTCTTTTCTCCATCCATAGATGTCCAATGCTATTAGAGATGCCTAAGGTATACCCGTCAAGCCTTCAGCCTCTTCTTCACAGGAGTATCTCTGAAGACCTCTGTTATATCTGCCGTTGTCATGCAGGTGTCTGAAATACCCTAAGAGGCATTTTAAATGGAAAAGCAATTGACATGTGTGTTTAGCTAGCTGACTTAAACTCCAGTATTTCACTGACTAAACTGGAGGTCTAATATTTAGATAACAGATTTGGGTTTATCAATCTGTGAACCAGATCTCATTCACTTCGAGGTGTACAGCTGACAGGAATCTCATCAGCAGATGAGGTGATATTTTGGTATCTGAACTAAAATACCCAGTAGGTATTGAGTAGGTAAAAGGAACATTTAAAGAAATAGAATTTACCACCTGGCTTACTTTTTGTTATCCTTCTTTTCCATGATCATAATTTGCAATGAAATAGTCTGTTGCAACATTGTGTTCATTAGGGCCACTATAATTTGTTCTTTTTGTTGCTTAGTTTGCAAAAAAGACACTCTGCAGGTGAGGTCAAACATGACAGCTGAGAGAGTTTAATGGTGTAACGTCTCATAAACTGGTATGCAGTTACTCTCACGTTGTTCTTGGCAAAATCTTAGCTTCAAATTGAGTGGGATTCTCAAATAGATTAAAGACATACTTTTTACAGCAATTCCAATAGTACTATTGCAAAATAATTTCTCTGACTTACACCAGTATATTTATTTGTCCATTTCTTTTCTAGCAGTCTATTTCTTTTTCCCATAGTGAGTTAAGTACTGCCAGTTTGGAGCCCTAAAGAACTTAATAGCAGCTTCACTCAAGGTTTACTATGATCAGAAAAGCAGTATCAACCACACCAAAGGGAAATTTAGGGAATCTCATTAAAAGTCATGTGTCTTTTTTAAAAGCTCTAAACCAGAACTTTGCATTCCTCTTGGAACTCTCTGACTGTAAACTAAAGATGAAAACACACCACCGGTTTACTACTAGATTGCATTTGAAAAGTTATCTCCAAATCACAAAGATTATGAAAAAAAAAAACAAACAACCAAACCAGTGAATGGATTGTGATAGAGAATCTGTTTGTTCTCACTTGAGAATATTTTCTTATTTCCATGGTTGAGTTGATACTTTTTCAAGGTATCTTGTCTGCTTTTTTTGCCTTTGATCTCCAGCGTCTTTGGGAGTACTTTACCCATAAATTTAATCATATGCCCTGTTTCACACACTTCTGCATTCCCACAGTGTACTTCTTCTGTCCCAGCTGATTAGCTGGTGATGAAGAGCTGAGTTCAAGGAAACACTTGTTTAAAATCTCGTGTAAAATGTCATTTAAACACATGCCACAGGCAAATTCTTCAATCCACTTAAAATAAGTTTTTTGTATTTAACATTTTTAAACAGATTTCCTGCACAAGGATGCATCAGATGGTTAGCTGTTTGAGCTAAGAAAAACAGTGGTGCTTGTAGGTAGAGGTGAAGATTAACAAATTTGCTGAAGTTTGTGGTTTTCCACTTCACTCATTCTCTTTCTGTGTATTAGCACCTTTTTCCTACATTCCTGGTTTTAAATGTCACAAGTATCAAATCTGACCTCCAGCAGAACTTCTTTGATGGAGTGTTGTTAGCTGTTAGTCCCTCCAAGGACAGGGGCAGCTAACTAGGGCCAGTACTGTCACCAAACAATTAACTATCAAGAAAGAATGTTTTAATGATGTGCCTCTCCTAAGTGATTTATTGGATTTTTTTTTTCCATTCACAAATTTTCTACATTGAAGTAATCATGGAACACTTCTTTAAGAGCCGCATGGACAGCATCAGCTTTAAACTGAGTGTCTGCAATGATTTTTCCCTTTAAAGAATTTTTTCAAATATTACCTGGTTTAGGGAACTAAAATGCCTCAGACATTCAGCTCTTTTCTCACTCCTCTTTATATTCTTCAATGAATCTTCTGTAGCAGAAGGTTTGGGGTTTTTTTTAATTGAATGAAAGCACACCTAAGAGAAATGGAGAGAAGCTATTGTTTAAAGATCCAGAAATATTTTCTTAGGAAAATTAAAATACTTTTTTTTTTTTTTTGGGGTTTTTTTTAATTGAATGAAAGCACACCTAAGAGAAATGGAGAGAAGCTATTGTTTAAAGATCCAGAAATATTTTCTTAGGAAAATTAAAATACTTTTTTTTTTTTTTTAAAGTATCCATTAAGCAAAAAGAATGTCAGTCACTATATAGTGTACTGGAATTGTGACCTGTTGGCTTCTCTCTCTGTCGTTTTGGTTGCTCTGTTTGAAAGAACTTGTGCATAATGCTGTAACCAATGATGCCTTGGGAATCTCAGGGCTACAACAAAGAGACCTTGTAAATAACAGCTTCACAGAGTGACATTTATTACAAGCAGCCAGGCCGGCAGTGTGGCTTGACCATGCTCTACTCAGAGGCTGACTTCTTCCCCTTTACAGAGAGGCTACACTGACCCAGTTCCAGGAACTCTGGTAGATACATCATGATGAAACCATCATAATTTCTCCTCCCCAAATGAGTACTTTCCTGTCTGTGAACAACTCCCTAATCACAGCGTTCAAAACTGTTGGCTTTAAACATCTATCTATAAGCAACTCCTTTTTTAATGCACTTCATAGAATCACAGAATCAATCATGGAGCGATAGAATGATAAGGTTGGAAGGGACCTCAAAGATCATGTAGTTCCAACTCTGATCAGGAGGTCTGTAGCAGACTCCCACTGTATCACCTTCCCGTGCCTTCCCTTTAGCCTTTACCCATAAACTCTGTGTTTGGGTTGCACATCCCCAGGTGGAGTTCCATGGACTCTAGTTTATCTTTGATCTAGAGGGCAACACCCCCTCCCCTCCTCCCCTGCTTGTGCCTCCTAAAGAGTCTATAACCATCTATCCCTATGCTCCAATCATGATCTCCATCCCACCACGTCTCAGTGATGCCAATGACATCATAACCCTGGAGACTTGCACATATGTGCAGTTCTTCCTGTTTGTGTCCCATGCTCCTTGTGTTAGTGTAGAGGCATTTCAGTTGTACCTCTGTTGGAGCTGACTTACTGTTTGATTTTCCCTTACCCTGTTCTTTGGGCACTCTTTTCTCAGCCTGTGCTTCAACTCTAGGGTCAGATCCCACCTGTCCATGCTCAGATGCCTCTGTAGGTATCAGCCTATCTCTGCCCCTATGTCATCACTACCACGTGGATTACCACATGATGCCTCCCTGCTGGCAGCTGCTACCTGAGGGTGATCTGGCTCATCTCTGCCAGACTTTGCATTTTGTCCCCAGCATGCTTCTGGGCAGCATCTTGAGAGCCCTTACTAATCCCCCATTACTCCCATGCTGGTGTGTCCTCCCATACCTTGCCACATGGAAGCCTGATGACTTTATCCTCCTCCCTCTTCACATCCCATTTAAAGCCCTATCAACTAGCCCTGCAATCTCCTCCGCAAAGACTCTCTTCCCCCTTCTAGAGAGATGTCTCCCGTTTGGCATCAACAGCCCTGGTGCTGTAGAGACCACAGCATTGTCAAAGAACACAAATTTGTGCTGACACCGTCCACAGAGCCATGTATTAAAAGACTATTCAGCTGCCTAATGCAATGTCTCTGCCATCGGTTGGAATAACGGAAGAGAAGATAACTTGTGCCCCTCAGTCTCCTATCACTCATCCCAAGGTCCTGAAGTCTTTTTTGATTGTTCTGGGACTACCAGTCATTATTCCTTCTCCTCCTACATGGAAGATTAATAATGGTTAGTAGTCCATAGAGTGCACCAGGCTAGGAATTTTCCTAGCAATGCCCCTAACCCAGGTTCCAGGTAGGCAGCACACCTCCTTATGAGAGGGGTCTGCCCAACATATCAGCCCCTCTGTTCCTCTTAGAAGTGAATCCCCTACAACTATCACTCTCCTTTTGTTTTTCTTGGTTGCACTGGTTTTTAATTCTTGGAGCTGGCTGACACGCCCTGGGCAATTGAGTAGATGGACTTTCTCCTCCATCCTCCTCTGCCTGATTCTCGGTTTCTACTGCCCTGTATCTGTTGTGCAAGGGCAGCTGGTAAGACTGAGATGATGGGGAAGGGTTCAAACAATAGTGTAAGTGATACTCTTTTTATGTCTGAGAAATCTCTTAAATTAGAGAGCCTTTTCTTTACCAGCAGCAAAAATCAGTATGGTTTGAAGCAGTTATTATTTAATGTGCTTGTTCACAGTGTTAATTTTCCCCAAGTCAATTCTTAAAGCTAAAATAATCTCCCTTTGACTTTATATAGCCAGCATTATAACTGTAGCCAGTTTTAAATTAAGCTCCCTTATTGTCTGTGCATGTGTGAAGTAGGTGATACTACACAAAAAGCATGGGCTTAAATTAGCTTGATACAAATACATATTTAAGAGCTTAACAAGGCTCCAACAAAAATAATGGTCTTGATAAACATTAGAATGTCTCACTTGCAAGCTTTTTTGTTTAGTTGCTTTTTCCTACTTGCACTTTTAAGGCAATGATGAAACACACAGAGTAAAGAAGCCTATTATAATATCCCAGTAGTAGGGAAAAGTCTCTTTTAATTCCACTAACAAGTACATCTATACCTATATAAGAAATATTTTCCCAAACATCCTAACTACATAGCTGATTATGAAATGTAGAGTCCTTTTTGTTTCTGTAATTTTGTCTGGACTTCTGTTACAGTCAGTAATTAAATAGCATAGTGATGGGTTTATTGCAAGTATGAGAAAGTGCTGGGCAAAACAGAAATTATAATGAAATTTGAGATGTCAATGACAATTAGCTGTGTTATGAATATTCATTTCATATTCATTCTGAATAGTGCCATTTTTCACTGTCTTTAATGACTGAATAGTGTTTCAAGAAATAGCAATATAAATAATAGTCATGTGATAATTAACATGGTCTTGCACTTGTCAAGTGCCACGTGGGCTGGAGCAATGACTAGAAAGTTAATTTTCAGACATGGCCAGCTCAGTGTGTTTAGCAGGACCATTTGACATTCTTGCAGAACTGCTAATTTACAGGAAGATAAAAACCTAGTTGTGAGTGATTCTACTCATGCTGCAGCCTCACTGCAGAGGCTGAGTGCTACACTGGAATTACACCAGTGTGAATGAGGACCCCACATGAAAACTGAAAAGAAATGGAGTAGCATCGAAGCACTGTCCTCCAAGAACAGCCATCTCTAATTAATCTTGATAAAATGTGATTCTCTGGCCTTCTTGGATTGACACATGAATATTGGCAGAAAACCTCCCACCTGGAGGTGTTCAAGACTAGGCTGGATGAGGCCTTGAGCCACATGTTCTAGAGGGAGGTGTCCCTGCCTGTGGTGGGGGTTTGGAACTGGATGAACTTTGTGGTCCATTCCAACCTAAACCATTCTATGATTCCATGAAAGGTATTATAGCCACTCTTGCATTTCATAGATACCTGTATTTTATTCAATACCCTGCTTCATCTTACATGTGAGGGAATTGGAAATGGTTTTGAATTTTTATATTTGACCTTTTTAAGTAGTGAAAATATTATCAAAATGTCAGTTGTAAAAAACAGACTTAGATTGCATGATCATAAGGTAATTTTGTTTTAATTAAATGGAATAGTAAATAGAGGCATCTAATGAAGACTGTCAGTTTTGAGTAGGGAAGCTAAGGTAGACAAAAGCGTTTAGTTACTCATAGAGGCAATGGAGCTCACATTAACATTTTACTTAAATGTGAAAGAGGCCTAGAAATCCTTTGTCTGGCATGTCCAAAGATGTTCTTGAACATGTACTCCAAGCAGAGAGCTAGAAGGCATTGCAGAAAAGCTGAAAACTTGATAAATAGTCAACAACCAAATCTTACATTAGGATTAAACAGGGAAACTCCAAAGTATGTAAAACCTTACATCTTGTAGAATAAAGTAAGTTGCAGAAGTCAAACAGAAATTAAACTTTTATGGGGCATTAGACTTGACAATGTGCTTTCTTACCATGCAAATACAAAATTAAAGAAGAAGGGGAAAAATTTACTAAGGATATTTAAAGAAGTATAACTCTTGCCCTCAAATTAAATTGTCAGGAAGGAATTAGCAGCAGGAAGAGCTCCTTGTACCCTTTTGTTTCTTTCACTGCAAGCCCATGCGAAGCCAGATACGATCTAGCCCAGATTTATCATCTGTCCTTTAAGTACCAGGGGGCAATAGGAGGAAAGAGTAACAGATGCAGCCATGTGTATAGTATCAAGTGGGAAGTAACTCTTGAGAAATGTTTTACATTTAACTTTAAAACGTTAAGAAAATCACTTGAATCACTGTCATGTGGAAGGTCGTTCAATCCTCGGAGAAAGAAGGAAAAAATGTTCTATATTGTGTCTGGAGATAGCTGAGATACAGATGGTATTTTAAGCAAGCTCTCTGACCCATAGCTCCAAGTCTATTTTGACACTGTGTCTCAAACCTAAATATTTTCTGTGCAGTCTAACAGGAATCTGTAACTTGCAAGATGGTATGGATTTACACATTTAGAAACCAGGAGGGCTCTGCACTACAGTGTATACCAGGTATCTTTCTTCCTGTGTATGTCTAAGAAACACACTTCTGCAAAAGCTGAAAGTTATTCTTACATGCCAGGATATATCTTGATATCATGTGGCTACAATGTGCAAATGAAGGGCTTACAGAGCCTGTAAGGACCTTCTTAAGACTGAGCAAAATTGCAGTTCTTGCATTCAAAGAAGTATGAAGCTTTTTCCAACTTGACTTAACATCTTGTGAGTTGAGAATAAGGTCAGGTGGTGGTTAGTGACTGTATTCTTAAAACCTACCAGAGGTGAGAAGGCCATAATAAGAACCAATTAATTGGTAAAACAGCAAGGGTTGATACAGGGAAACAACACCCTGAAAGACTCTGCCCATGGAAGAAGCTGATGTGTCCTGTCTGGCAGCAGTGAATCTGATGCCATATAAGAAATGTCAGCCTGAAATGTTACAGTACAAAATGCAGCAGAGTCAAAGCTCAGGAGGTTGCCACTGAGCAGTGTAAGAACAAAGCTGGTCAAAAGCAGAAATCAGGAATGGTCATTGCAGTAATCACATTTCCACATGACTAGGCACAACCACAGCAATGTCCAGTGTTCTGTAGCAGTATTCCTAGACAAATCATGACCTGAGCTTCCAAATAAGGCTATGCTCTTTTCTTAGTACTGTTTACATAATCTGCTTTTTCCTCTGTGTTTGGGAGATTGCCGTTCTTATCTTTGCTCCTTTAGCTAATAGCACTTCACAGTTTGTACTGCAAAAAGCTGCTGTTAAATTTTGCATTAGTTTACATCTTCACTTTCAGTTTACTTCTTCCCCAATGTTTTCACATTGTGTCTTTACACCTTCTGTATGCAGCGGTGAGAATTTTGCTGTTACATTTGTATACAACCTTTTCAGAGAAATTGCCTTCCCGTCAAAATGGTTAATAGTTTCTTAAGAAATATTCCAAGGTACAAAGCTCCAAAACCATCACAGACTGATCCAAAAAAATAATCACCAGAAAACTTGTTTTACAGTTGGCAGTTTTGCTGTATTAAGCAGTTTGATGAGACTTTTTGCAAACCAGGGACTAAAACTAGTAATAAATTGAGCATGTGCTAGACAGCTTGCATTTTCCAATTACAAAAATAATCTGATGAAGTTAGAAAGAGGAAGACAGAATGAAGGGTATGAACAAGCCAAGAAAAGGGTTAGAAGGTATAGGTTCATTATGGAAGACAACGATTGTTAAGATCCTTTGACAACTTTTCCTTTACATTTATCTCACAAAGAAGTCCTACCTCTGTACTCAGCGCTGGTCAGGGCACACCTTGAGTATTGCATCCAGTTCTGGGTCCCTCAATTTAAGAAAGATGTTGAGATGCTTGAATGTGTCCAGAGAAGGGCAACAAGGCTGGTGAGGGGCCTGGAGCACAACCCTGTGAGGAGAGGCTGAGGGAGCTGGGGTTGTGCAGCTTGGAGAGGAGGAGGCTCAGGGGAGACCTTATTGCTGTCTGCAACTACCTGAAAGGAGGTTGTAGCCAGATGGGGGTTGGTCTCTTCTCCCAGGCAGACAGTGATAGATCAAGAGGACACAGTCTCAAACTTCTTTCCATTAAGAAATTCTTCATGGAAAGAGTGATTTCCCATTGGAATGGGCTACCTGGGGAGGTGGTGGAGTCATCATCCCTGGAGATGTTTAAGAGGAGACCGGATGTGGCACCTAGTGCCATGGTTTAGTTAATTAGAAGGGTTAGGTGATAGGTTGGACTCGATGATTCTAGAGTTTTTTTCCAACCTGGTTAATTCTGTGATTCTGTGAAAAGACAAGGGTTAGGATAAAAACTACAGTGACTACCCATTCTGCTGTCAAAAGCTGTTTGTGCTTCATGTATCCATGAGAATGAAGCACTCTTTCAAGTAAGTGCTGTTCTTGCTTTCATGAACTAGCCTTGGAGGCTGGCAAATACTGAAAATGATCACACCAGTGCTAGAAGAGATGTCTCAACTTGTCATGTCATGGGTCTCCTTGGAGTCTATGAGCAGGTCAGTGTTGCCAAGTTACCCCAGGTACTCCATCCTCTGTTGGTGAAAGAAGCAGGTCCTTTGAAGCAAGTCCCTCAGAAACAGAATTATACTAAGTACTAGAATGTGACTTGAGCATTGCAAAGATGGAATGGCATCAGAGGATACTTGTAGTTGATCCCTTGTAGGTATGCCACGGTGGACTACGAAGCCCACTGCACTTGCTCAGGAGACTCAAGACAAAAGACAGATGGTGCTGTTTTTTCACTCTGATACCTTTCTACCTCCTCTATTCCATGCAGAGGCAGAGACTCCTGTGCTTCTTTATGATAAAAAACATGGAAGCCCTCTCAGGGACATGGGAGGGGTAGATGAACCCATATACCATATTGTTCTTGACGTATTCCTCTGCTAATTCAGAATCTGAACAGGTACAGGGTGTTCCCAGGGAACATCTCCTCTTAGAGGTGTCTCAATAGAGGACCACTGTGAAGTCTCTCACATTATCAGAACAGTGAAAGATCTTACTGCATTAGAAATGGGAAACGTGGAAGCACCACTTGTGTAATTCCTAACATGATCATAGAACATACTCTGTGTGTGTGTGTGCACATAGCTTAACAAAATAACTCCCTCAAACTAAAAGGATACAAGGAAATTGAAAATGCTTGTTATTGGGGTAAAAACACTACTTTGATAGCATTTTAAATGCTAAATCTATCTATATCTATACACATTAAATCCTATAGATGTACTGCTAAAATCAGCAAAAAAAAAAAAAAATCTGAGTTCCTCTGCTGGGCTGTAGCATGCTGTATGTCCCAGGTGGGGAACTATAGGGTTAAAAAAGTCCTCTAGGGACTTGAAGATTGTTATTCAACCACACAATTCTACTATCTCTTCATAAGCTCACGGCAAGGCCAGCTTACTCTCCTTTCCTCCAGCTCCAGCCTTGTGTCAGGCAGGAGCTGCGTTATCAGGACAAACATGTAAGGATAGGCCTGGTTTGGGGCCTCCAGAGGCTGTGTTTAGGCCTCTTGGATGGC
>VWYK01000089.1:52832-65529 GCA_013399775.1 Semnornis frantzii | reverse complement strand
GAACCATTCCAGGTTAGGTTGTTGGGAGGTTCTAAACAACCTGCTCAAGTTGTGGATGTCCCTGCTGACTACAGGGACTAGATGACCTCTAAAAGTCCCTTTTAACTCAAACTTCTATATGTTTCTATGCAAACAGGATCAGAGAATGGTTTGTTCTTGTTCAAACACTAAATTCTGATCAATGTAACAGCATATACTGAAATTGCAAGTGGTAAATGCTGTCAGAAGGTTTCACCATAACTTAATGAACCCATTTCACACAGCTGCTTCTCAGGAAAGTTAGAGGTACCTTTCTCTTAAAAGGTCTAATAGACCTACAAATGCAACCACTCAAGCAGCCACTTCACTGGGCAAGGAGCCCCTACCAGAAATTGCAGGAGTGCAATTTAAGAACACAGCTGGAACACAAAAAGGGAAAGAGTTCAGAGATATGGCATGCAGCTAAAAAGTACCACTTAAACTGATGTGTCCCTGAACTTAGACTTAAATGTCTAGCAAAGATGCTACTCTACTTTTCATAATACAGACTTTTTTTGTGCAGGAAACAGATAACTGGCAGAACAATTAAAAGAAACATTCTTTTTGGAACAGTGCTACTCTGAGACAGTTTTATGGCAATAGCTTCTTTAGTTGAAAAACTTGAGTTATTCAGACTAAGTCTGCAGAGTATAAGGTACTATCAGACCAGCAAACCACAGAGATCTTTAACAGCTAATGGCACAATAAAACTCAGAATGCACACATAAGTCCTAGCAGAATTGCAAGAGGAAGCTACTTTCAGTCACTGGAGCGACATTCTAAATCATATCAGCAGGCAGTGAATTCATTTCACTTGGAATCTTATCACTGCACCACAGTCAGCCCAAGCATTCAGTATAACTGACACTCAGGGCAATGTAAGCAGAAGTTCAGGAATTGTTGAACTATGCCTTATGCCTCTGCAGATATCCCTCTATACTTCTGACAACCCAGATAATCTAGATGGGAAAGCAGATAAGCACATTGATGAAAATGAAAGATCACTTCCAATTCAAGACAAAGCCATAAATCATCAACTATATCCCTAACACTATCCCTCACCTCCCTGCAAGCTGCATGGTCCAGGCTATTTGTAATAACATTCTCATAGAAAAACCCTACTGTGTATAAATACTAAGCTCTGATTCAGTAATCTTTTAGTTTCAGGCTTAAAAATAACAAGTAAAGACCTCAAAGGGAAAAGAGAAGTAAGCTTGTCCTAAGAAATCATTGCAGCATACTCAACATCTTCCGCAGAACTGTGCACTGTCAGCTGGATGTCCTGTGAAGGAGAAAAGGGAGGAGACTGCAGGCAGACTGCCCAAAGCACAGGATGCAGCTCTCTGCTAGAGACCTTAACCACACTGGATCAGGTCAAAGAAGACTGGATGAGATGAAAAGCAGGTGGTGCAGCTGCTCGGTCTGCTACGCTTTTCCTAGGGACAGAAACTGATCTGTTGCAGCTTCCGTTAATATTTTATAAAGGACAAAAAGATGAGGGTTACAAAATGGCACCTCAGTTTTCCCCACAAACAGAAAGCTGCAGCAGATGTTTCTGCTCACCAAGTCAGCATTTGGCAGCAGGCAGGGAGATGAGGAACACTGGACATTTTCTGTGCAGACTGTTGGGGGGAAGGTACAATTCAGCATCTCCTCTTCTTCCTTCTCATAGTGCATCTAACTGAGGTTATGCCCTTTTAGTCATGTGTATAAAAAGATTTCAAACAGTAAAATTGTTTTGTCATTTCCTTGACACTCTTACAAGGGGACAAGAATGAAAAAACACAGTTCACAACAACAAATGGTGTGAATTGCCAGAACAAACTACACAGTCTCCTCTTCACCTTTTTCTTTCACTGGTAATCTTAAACTTGTGCACAGGTCTACATCACTACTTCACTTTGTGAAAGAACTTAAGGGTCTCACAGGCACAGTTCCAGTCCAGAGTCAATCATGCCTCAACTCAGTGCAGCTTTAACCTCAGTACAAGGTTCAAAGAATCCCGACATGGTGTGAGTTGGAAGTTACCTCTAGGGATTAAGTCCAAGCCCGCTGCTAAAGCAGGGTCACCCACAGCAGCTTGCCCAGGATCATACCCAGGTGGGTTTTGAAAGTCCCCAGAGAAGGAGACTGCACAACTGAGTGATTCGCATTCCACTGATACCACTCAACTTCATTTCAAAGCTTCTATATCTGCAATGCTGACCTTGGCATCCTTGGCAAGACCTAGTAATCAGGTTCAGTTCCACCTACAGCACCAGCAATTCTGTGAGGAAGATAAGCAGGAACATCTATTCACTCAGGAGCTCATACGGTTGTGATTTCTGCTACTCAGCAAAACCTGCTAATAAACTGGAGGTTATGATGACAACAAACATGGACACAGAGAAACTCACTGTAACGGCAGCGACTCGACGAGGCTGCGTCACTCCAACAACTCTTCCTTCAGCTGTCCAGCCAGCTTCTGCCAGGTACTGCAAACAAATGTGGAGGATAAGAATGTGGAGGTCACCCTGAGATTACAGAAGGTGTTGGTGCTCCCTACTGTGTGCTCTTTCCTGGCTCAGACTCTCACTGATGCAAGACCTTAGGCAAATCAGTTACCTAGAGATGTTGTGCACTATTAACACACCGTCGAAAGCACTACAGTACAATACCTGCTTCCTGTGTACAAACACTTGCAGGAACCTCGAGGAGGGTGGATTTAGACTGGAGATTAGGATGAAACTCTTTACAGTAAGGGTGCTGAGACAATGGAACAGGTTACCCAGGAAGGTCGTGGACGTCCCCTCCCTGAAGGTGTTAATGGCCAGGTTGGATGAGGCTTTGAGCAACCTGGTCTAGCAGAGGGTGTCCCAGCCCATGGTAAAGAGACTGGAACTAGATGAATTTCAAGGTCTCTTCCAACCCAAACCATGCTATGAGTGTATGGTTTAGTGGTGACCTGGCAGTGTTGGGCTAATGGTTGGACTCTCTGTTCTTTGAAGGTCTCTTCCAACCTAAATGATTCTATGATTCTACAAAGCATCTAGCAGCAGTTCTTGGGGTCTTACATACTTTTGAACTGCTTCATTTTTTACCTCTTCTTTCATTTTATAGCTTCTTTAAGAAGAAAAGCCAAGCAGCAAAAATCCTGTGCTTGCAATGAAGCAGATGGTAACCATCAATAGACTGCATTTTTTAAAGTTAAAATCAAGAATTAACTTTGAAATATTCTCAGGCTCTTTTATACCTGTCAAGAAAGAGAACACTTTGCAAAACCACACAAATTTCATTATTTCAAAGGTTTCCAAGAGGAGGATTTATAACAAAACGTATCTCTTTATTCCTTCTGGAAAATCTGTCCTCAATAAAATGTTTGAAATGATTCTGATAGAGTAATAAACACTTGCCATAGCACAGTGACTATTGTTTGCACAACCATAAACTTGTTTGTGGTGTATGGTCCTTTCCTGTAGTGGAAGAAGGGTTTCTCTTAGAGAAATATCAGTTCACCCTGTTTGCTCCTTATGTTTCTCTCCTTTTTCGTCACACAGATGAGCACAGGTGAGTTCCAGTCTCATAGGGCAGTTCTTGCTTGCTGGGTTGACCTTTCATGTAAACTCCCCTGAGGGAGCACCTGCTTTTTCCCAAGTCAAACAGACACTTACTTGTGGAATCTGCGTTGATTTCCCACAACCTGTTTCCCCAACGATCACCAGAGTTTGATAGTTCTCCACTAGATAAAGGATGTGGTTTCTCAGCTGGAAGAGAAGATGACATGTCTGTATCAAAACTAGATGTGTACAAAAATAAGCAAACTATTCAAACGGCAATATTTTCACATAAGACACAGCAATCCATTTCACTTTAAGTTTACTGCCAAAAGCCAAACTGTTCTTTAAACTCTGTAAACAACACCTCCAGCAGATCCTCAACATCATCAATCTACAAAGCCTGTGAAACTGACAGCAACAGTCACCAGCTGAGACAACCGATTCCAACAAATAGAGACAGTAAGGTCTGAAAACTGTTCTTTTATGTTGGAAAGTGATCCTATAGAGATCTTCCAAAGACACAAAAGCCAGACATAATCCAACAGATTTAGCATACTGAAAAGAACTCCTGTACCTTAAAAACAGGCAGCTTTTGTCTTTGCTGTTCAATAGAAAAGGAAGCATAAGGATTGTAGATGACGGTTATGCCACTGCTCTCAGCAGGACTCTGTCTCTCCTCTGAGATACTGACACCAGGACCTTCTGTGCCTAGAGGACATAAGTTAGTTGTAACTTCTGCCTCAGTGTATCACAGCAAGCAAAACAAATATCTTCCTTACAAGGAAGAGTCATGGGTAGCAGCATTCATCAAAAGACATTTCCACGAAAATAATCAAAATATGCAGATAATATTACAAATTAAATGTGTTTCCTGCCCATTAAAAAAGAAAAAGCGTTCTCATGTGATTAAGTATTTGCATGTTTAAACGAAGAGAAAGGAGGAAACAAAGAACACAGGGAAAAATACACAGCAAGATCTTGGGAACTTCTTTCTTTCTCTGTACTCAGTTCAGAAGTATCTTCAATACCCTTCTCAGAAGCCAGCCAGTCAGACAAGGGACAGAACTTGCCCTGACTAACATCACCAGCACAAGCATTCCAGCTTGCCTGCCAATGAGAGGTACCCCTCACTCCAGATCAGAATTTACCTCACTGAAACCTGATTTATTCTTGCTGCAGGTTACCATGAAACTGACAAGTGAAAATGCTGAATCATGGAAGCAAACCAGAAACAAAAGCTCATCTCAGTAACAGAAGGTATCATCTCCAGCTGCAGAGTCGACTGGGAAAGTCTGAGAGCGGAGAGTAACATGGAAGCAATCAGGCTTGGAAAGACATTTAAGNCTGCAGGTTACCATGAAACTGACAAGTGAAAATGCTGAATCATGGAAGCAAACCAGAAACAAAAGCTCATCTCAGTAACAGAAGGTATCATCTCCAGCTGCAGAGTCGACTGGGAAAGTCTGAGAGCGGAGAGTAACATGGAAGCAATCAGGCTTGGAAAGACATTTAAGATCATCCAGTCCAGTTGTCAACCAACATTATCAAGTCTGCTGCTAAATCATGGCCCTCAATACCACATCTACACAGCTTCTAAATCCCTCCAGGGATGCAAACTCCACGACTGCCCCAGGCAGCCTGTTCCGGGGCTTGGCAATCCTTTCGATAAATAAATTTTTTTCTAATATCCAACCTAAATCCTGCCTGGTGCAACTTAAGACCACTCCTCTTGTCCTATCCCTTGTTACTTGGGAGACCAACCCCCACTTAGCTCCAACCTCCTTTCAGGAATCTGTAGAGAGGCAGAAGGTGTCCTCTCAACCTCCTTTTCTCTAGGCTTAACAACCCCATTCCCTTCAGCTGCTCCTCACCACCCCTGTGCTCCAGGCCCCTCACGAGCTTCATTCCTCTTCTCTGGATCTGCTCCAGCACCTCAATGCCCTTCTTGTAGTGAGAAGCCCAAAACTGAACCAGTACTCAAGTAAGGATTTCCCTGTATCGTAGAATCTGCTTTCAGGGCTTTTCCCACTTTGTAAAAACAGTTAGTCCCTGTTCAAAGCTGCCAAGCAAATTTTATAGCAAACTGATCCCATTTTAAGAGCTGTTAGTAATTATTCCAATAACTACTCACTCCCCAGCACAGATGGACAAGAATCAGGGACTTAAATATCTGGATCTTGACAAATCAATGAAGTTAACAGATATTGCTTCTCATCACAGGATTTTCTTTCCTGCTTTTTTTTAATACACAACTTCCAATATATTACTACATTTACACATACTCTCTGTGCATGCATATTACTGGAATAATCCAATTATTAAGAAGCGCTTTATATATAAAGTAATGTTGAGTCTGGAGCAGCTTTGCAAATCACCACAGAACACAATGCAGTGTCAGATTTAAGAAGCTTCCCTTTGGGATAAGTGAATGGGAGAGTACACACTGCCCAGATCCTGAAGGAATGACTACAGTTGTGCCATAGCAGATGCTAGGAAGAAACCGGAGATTTTCTAGGCAAAAAACCGGCACTTTACAAGGTCACTTACACCAGGCTTCTGAGGTCCTCATTCAGCTGAGCTGTAGACCACATAACCCACCTGCCTGACTTGCTTGCTCCAAAACCTGATCACTGATACAGCAGAAAATGTTTTTCTCATGTTTAAGGAAATCTTCTCTTATTTCAGGTTCTGCCCACTGCCTCTTGTACTGTCAGGAGGCACTACCAAGAAGAGTCTGGCTCTGTTTTCTTGGGACTCTCCTATTGAGTATTTACACACACAGAAAAGACCCTTCTGAGGCTGCTCTTCTCCACCTGCACAGCCCCAAGCTCTCAGCCTCCCTTTCCGCATCATGGGCTCCAATTTCTCAGTCACCTCTATGTCATCATCCTTCAGTAAGTCCATGTCTTGTTGGTACTGGAGAGCCCCAACACCACTCTCGATGTGGCCTTCCCAGTGCTGAGGGGATGGATCAGCTCCCTCAGCCTAACGGCAATGCTCTTCCCCATGCAGCCCGGCATGCGGTGACCTTCTTTGCTGCCGCTGCTGATCAGCAGCTCACACTCAGTTTGCAGCCCACAGCACCCTAAGATCCTTCTCTGCTCTCCCCGGTGTGCGGCACCCGGGACTGTTCCCTACCGGGACAGGGCTTCCCACCACCCTCTGGGTGGAAGCCCCTGGGACTTCCCTGGACCGTCTCCTCAGCCAGCCGAGGGCACCCCGAAGAGCAGCACCCCCACTCTGTCCCGTTGCCTGCCACCCCCGATAGCAGCCTGCGCCCAGCTGGCGTCAGAGAGACCTCCCGGACTGGAGGACGAGGGGACATCAGGATCCTCCGCTGCGCTCAACGCCTACAACCCCCGCGACCCCCAACAGCGGATGGCCGCAGCTTTCGCTCCGGTCCCTGCCCCGGACGGTGCGGGAAGAGACCTCCTCCCGCAGATACACTCCCGCCCCAAAACCGCCGCTCTCCGCACCAGCCGCTGACCCTCACCCGGCTTCCAAAACTTCACCGGTCCCACGGGCGCCGCCATCTTGGGGTGAGAGGGCAACCGGAAGCGCGGGGCGGGCCCACGTGAGGCACCGCCCGCTCCACGGAGACCGGAGCGAGGCCGGCGGCAGCAGCCTGCGGGCGGAGCTCTGCTCACGTGGAGATGGATGACCGGCGGTGTCGCTCAGAGCTTCTTCAGTAACACAGCAGCACTGAGTGCAGCCCCAGCGGGTGAGAAGCAGGACAAGAGCCAGCACCGTGAGCTCCCAGCCCAGACCCAGCCGCCTCCTGCGCTGACCCCCAAGCAGCATGGGTAGAGGGAGGGGATTCTGCCCTTCTGCTCTGCCGATACCTCACCTGCAGCGCTGGGGCCAGCTCTGGAGTCCTCAGCACAGGAGAGACATGGACCTGTTGAAGTAGGGCCAGAGGCGGCCACAAAAATGAGCTGACAGCTGAAACTCCTCTGCTGTGAGCACAGCCTGAGAAAGTTGGGATTGTTCAGCCTGGAAATGGGAAGGCTCCAGGGATGCCTTCTGATGGCCTTGTCAGTGCTTAAAGGGGTGATCAGAAAGCTGGAGACAGACTTTTTTGCAGGGCCTGTTGTGACTAAAATGAGGGATGAGATAAACAAGATAGAAAGTAGAAATTTTTTAAGGGTGGTGAGACTCAGGCACAGGCTTCCCAGAGATACCCCATCCCTGGAGCCACTTCAGGTCGGGTTGTCTGGGGCTCTGAACAAGCTGCTCTAGTTGCAGACATCCCTGTTGACTGCAGGAGGTGCAGAATAGATGACCTTGAAAAGTCCCCTCCAACTCAAACCCTTTCATGATTCTCTGAAGAAAGGAAAAGGGCCCTGTACATTACCAACACAGCAGCTGTCAGGGAAAAGCATCAAGTGCTGAATATTCCATGAGAATGTTTCCCATCTTATACCAGGTGTAAGATGTGTGCTCTTAGCCAGACACCCAGAAGTAATGTTGCTGAGATAAAATGACCCTCACTTATGGGTGAAACCCACCCTTCCCCTCTTAGTCAAAGGGAAAGGAATGAGCCAAGCCCTCCAGACACATGTCATTTTAGTAATGAGCAGTGTAACCTGGAGGTGAACCTAAGATTGAACAGGACTGAAAAATCAACTCCAAAAAGTCTTTGTCTCATTAATGAGGTCTAGCTAATCACTTCCCTTTTCACATGAAGAATGGAAACTGCATCACAGCTGTTGCACTTTACACTAGGCAGTGAAGGACTTTTATGCATCTGTTTTAAGACCCAGCTGTGGCCTATCACAGGCTCATCACAGCCCACGAAAGTGCTTAATCAAATTTAATGTCGACTCTGAGTTAATTAAGTATAGGCTGGAGTAAAAGAGTAATAAACAGCTAAGTTTAGTCATAGTGTCAAAAACTCATGCTTCCAGAGGAAAATCTACTCTCCTTTTACACTCTTAATCCTTCTTGTTCATTAATGGCTTGGCACACTCACAGCATGGCTGTGATTATTCACACAGACTGCTGTACCTCCATGTCCACTCTTCATGCTCAGTCTGTAGGAAACCACATGAGCAAGAGGTTACTCAGTTATAATTAAAGTTATAATTAGTGATAATTCAGTTATAATTCAAATCCTAGCTATTTATTTCCAGGCACTTTTCAGATTAAGTCCATTATATCAAAAATAAACATGTATCTTATCACAATAATTTGTTAGTAATTTGATAAAAAGCCCTATGTGGAAAGAGTTGCCTGTTAAAGAGATGAGGAACAAAGTTAAACATTTCTATTTGAGGAAACATATACAGGTAATTGGTGTGAGAATAAGACTGCACAAACAATGCTGTGCACAGAATACACTGTTGTGTGTGATTTGTGTTTATGGAAAATGTGGTTTAAAACAATGCATATTTCATCCAGATGTAAAGAAGTTTGAAAGTTAAGATTATGCATCTATAAACTAATGAACACTTACAGCTGAGGAGAGGCAGGACTAGTCCATTTCCATAACTCTTAAGCATAGAAGAAGAGCACAGACTGATCAGTAAATTCAAGCTATGCCTGTAAGCTCCACATGCTCAATTTCATGTTGTTCTGTTGATGTTTAGCACAGAGCCACAAGAAATTCTATTGCTAGGTTTTAATCTTCCCCTTTGAAGCCCAGACCCCACAAAGGACAAGCTCAAGTTTGCTACAGTAGCAAGAGCCTCAAGGACAACATAAGAAAGGCTCTCCCTTTGCTTTAGCTACAGCTGCCACGATTAACATGAGTTCCTGTACTGGCCGGCTACTGGAACTTCAGTGCCCTAGTGAACAGCTGGCTGGGAGGATGTTTAGTCACTTGTGCTTTTTTTGTTTTCTCCAGAAATGGATGGGAGTTTTAAATTTAAACCTTAAAAATCAATGTTTCTGACTTGCCTGTCACTGCATGTCTGGTGAAAGCAAGGCTTTGGAAAAGCCACAACAGCTTCACAGATTCCAGATCTATTCAATTTTTCCCACAAGATCAGAGAGCAGAAGCAACCTTAAAGAAGCTCCAAAGTACATATATAAATGTCAAGAAAATGTTTTGGTTTGGCTCTACTACAAACACAGCAGGGTCACGGCAAGGTCTGAGGAATCTCTTCATTGCACTTGTTTATTGTGTGATGTCCAACAACCCAAGTATTCTTATAACCAGAAAGAAGTCATTTGAAATCCAGTCATTGCAAAAGCCTTGTTCACCTAATGCCAGCTCCTTCTGCCTAGCAGCACAGCCTTGTGAAAAAGAAGATGTGGCATTTGAGGACTAGCAGCATGGTACTGATTTACTTGCCTGTCTCTACATTATGGTTAATGCAGTTTTGTGTCATGAAATGGTTTGTGGAGAGTTTGTGCAACACAAGACTGGGCTTAGGCTGATTTCGGAGCGATGCAAGCATTCATCTTTGGAAGACTTTTAAGCGGAATTATTTTCTATACCTAGATTTGCTATAGAAAAAGGTTTGAGCTACTGAGCTAAGAAACTGCAACCCCGTCAGCTTAGAACATGTAAGAATAGGTTGAAAAATGGAAATCTGACAGAATACAAGTCAATATTGGCTTTCCACATGCTAGAGGCTCACATCAGAGGCCAAGACACCACCATAACTGTATCTGGTGATGTGCACTACCATGGTCTTCACACAAAGTCACCATTCAAGCACCACTTTCTCTCATTTGGAGGTGTCTCCCAGCTGCTTTCACACAGTAAGGCAGTGCCGGATGCGGATGGCTGGACACAGTTCCTGAGGTTCTGCTCCTGGCAATTCATCTCTCCCCAATCCAGTGTGGCCTCATGACTAGAGAGCCATTCCTCTTAGTCAGTGGAGGAGAGGTATGCATGGCGTTGCTTGGCACACAGACTGCCTCTCTCGAGGCGTGCAGCCAGTGTCGCTTCCGCTTCAGGTTCCCTACGAATGCTCTAAGATACAAAAACTCCATTCTCAGGAAGTTTTCCCTAGTCATGTCTCTGGAATCCACTGTTATCCTGACCAGCTGGTCCAACACCTTACTCTTCTTGCAGCTGGAGAAGTCTTTGAGGTTGATAGGCTTAGACCGTGCATAAAGAATGCGGAATTCCAGGTCAAAATGTGCAACTGCAGGTCCTGACAGGATCAAAATGTTACTACTGTTCAGCTTCCCATCTGTCCAGGTGAAACTAGAGAAGAATAATGAGTGAATGCTAAGTTAACCAAAGCAAACAGTGCACAAAGGATTAACTGAAAATTCTTTTTCATCGCAATGAGTTAATTGTTCTTACAACCCAAATGATGAGCAGTGTGCTCTTTAGGGGTACACAAACTGACAAGCAAAGTGGCTCTGCCACACTTCCATTTTGCCTTTCCACGGGAAGAAATCACATTAAGCAATACAAAGAAACTGGCACTTGCCTGTAGGAGCCTGTTGTCACTCTGATGCCATCGACCAACATGAACTTTTCACAGACTTTTCCAACAATTTTGGCACCTGACCTCGTGTAGTAAACCTTCCCTGTGATGTTTCGAACTCTCATCAGCTGGTAAAGATACAGCAAGTGTCAGGTGGATTTCAGAGTTCGGTGATTGCACACAAAGGACTAACACATGACAATGTCCATCACTGAGCAATGAGCAAAAGTGACATGAAAATCACCCTCTAGGAACCAAGTGATAATTTTGTCTTGTTTTAGTAGGCAAAGAGGCAAACTCATAATCTGAGTGTACAGAATGTGACTAAAAACTCCTGCCACTCTGGACCCCAGCAACACAGACTGCTTACAATCTGCATCTCCATCAGCTTTCAGAGTCTCACTGAGCCTGGGAGTTCCACTTGTGCTTCAGGAACTGGATGTTCCTCCTGCATTTCCTTGAGTATTCAACTAGTATTTGTGCTCAGAAAGCACCTGTAACAGTGACTTACAAGTTTTCACTTCTAGTAATTTCCTTCTTATGCACAAAAAGTTAAATCTGACAGGAAAGAGCTGGAGCTACATAACGACATTTTGCTTTGCAACAGCAGGGACAGCAGTTTCTGCTTTGATAGCTCCAAGGTTACAGTCACAAGAGTATCTATCCATGTAAGTATCTCAAGGCTTACCTTCTCCTGTTCCAGGTCAACTCCCAGATCATTGCACATTTTCAGAAAGTGGGAAAATAAAGACTGGTCTAGAAGGATATATGCTTTAACTTGCCGCTGGTGGCAAGCCTCCAAGAGGTCTTTGAAGATATCAGTATCTGTGAAGGAATCCATAACCAGGGCAATCATCTGCAACAAGTTTCAGAAGACATCATTAGGTTATTTCATCCATGGGGATGTGATACATAATTTCAAATTAAATATCCCATCCCCCCTTCTCTCTTTTCCTGGTGGTTATAGAACATGGTGCAGTCTTTTGTGTTATATTCTTCTGCTGTTCACAGAACTGTTAAAACATGAAACAGAAAGGTAAAAATAACTGGTTAAAGTTCTGTGAACAACATTTTATCCTTTTTCCCTACGTCTACAACAATGCCAAGACCTGTGAAGGCAGAGGGAGACTTGACACTTCTCCAAAAATCTAAGTAGGCTGATAAAAAAAATCTGTATGTGGCACGAGGAAAAGAAGGACATTTTTATTGTCAGTCTTCTTCAACTACATCAATACTCGCAGTGTAACAGGAGCACTGAGCTGACCATGGAGATGTTTGGGAGGTACAGAGAATACTTCAGAAGAACCAGAGCAGTGACAATATGTTGCTTCAGGTTTCTCCCTTGCCCAGAGATATGGCAAAACCAGGGATCTAGATCTGTTAGCCAAATTTGGTCCCACATTCCTAGGCAAGAGATAAAAATGTTTTTTGGCTTTTTTTTTTTTTTCCCCTTCAACTTACTGCTCAGACTCACATGCTATTTCAAGCCGAGATTTGATTCTCCCTCAGGAACCATCTACAGCCCTTACAAGATGTTTCCCAGGAGCTGAACTCCCGAGGTTTGCCGTGTACACACCAGACAAGGTGGAAGTGACTTCAAAAGGCTTGGAATGGGCACGTCTCAGACATAATTGCTCCGAGGTGCCAAGGCTATGAGGGAACTGAGTAAGATCTCGAGAAGAAGGAGCCGTTTTTCATCAATACTGGGAGAAAAACCTTTTGAATAACTGAGCTATTAAAGGGGAGATGGGAATT
>VWYK01000089.1:16451-45115 GCA_013399775.1 Semnornis frantzii | reverse complement strand
GGGGCGGAATTCCTCTCCACTTCATGCCCACAAAACCACTCCCTGGATCAGGCATGCACAGAGAAGTGGCAGGAAGAGCTTGCTTGGCTCTCGGCTCAGTGTGAAGGAGGTCATTGCAGGATGCTGCAAACAGTTACAAGCCAAAACAGCTTTTGGGAGAAACAGCTACTTGCATGGAGTTTACTAAAGCTACCAGACTGAGTGTACCTGATGAGGAAGGACCCTTTGAGAACAGAGCTTCCCTTTGTGACTGCTTCTGGCCAGAAGCCCACGTTCATGTCATTCTCTCACACACTATCCTTCTGTACTCAGAAGGGGGCAGGGACAGATCCCAGCTGCTGATTCAAAGGCCTGCCATGTATGAGCACGTTACACAAAGCCAGAGGTTGCTTCATTTGGCCACCCAAAAAGGAAGCTATCCGTTTAAATTTCATCTGAGCCAACTGAACGGCTGCCTACCAGAAGAGTGGCTCCCTCCTGGGGATTGCAATTGAAGGCCATAACCTCAGGTAGCATAATGAACTACACAGAACGTTAGAACTTACTACACCACATGGTTTTTAAACCATAGTCTGCATCAGATAAAGCCATCCATTGTTGAAGTCCTGCTAAAAGCACGTCTTGGGGGCAATTAATGAGGTGAAAAAGGGAAAGGATGAAGAAAAGGGACGGAAAAGGGAGATACAATAATGAGGTTCTATAAGAAAGCTCTTCTTTTACAAGAGAGACTCTTTCGGTGTCATACCCTCTAAGGGACTGCATGAGGGTGCTGCAAGTGGAACTGGCTTGCAAAGCTTACATCAGCAAGCAACCTGGAAAACTTCCATTTTGAGTATGAGCAAGATCATCTCGAAAGCAGTGAGTTGTTTGTGTGCTGCTACAAACAGCAGCAACGGTGCAGTAGCAGTGCTAGGCGACTAGAAGCTATCAGCCTACCACCTCCAAAGGACCAGGGAAGTGAAAATCTAGGGCTCTGGCATATACATATACACCGTTAAGAAAAGAAAGAATAGTAGATTTATAAACTTGTCCTCCTAACCTGTCTTTCTCCGCCCAACAGGAGATTTAAAGACGCTTGGCTGTGATTCCTAGCAGCATGGGGAGCAAGCAGATTTTTGTCCCGGTTCGCAGACCCGCTTGAGAAAGTCCCCGACCATGGCTCTTGCAGGGGGTATTGCTGCCTGAGCCCGCAGCCCGCTCCCGCCGCACTCACCCACCTGCCGAGCGGAGCGGATCTGCCGCCGCACCGCCTCCTTGCAGCCGCAGTCGCTGGCCCCGTAGGCCGGCTGGAAATGCGCCTCCACCCGCGCCAGCCCGCGAAAGGCGCCGCTGGCGAAGCCCGGCCAACCCAGCTCCAGCGCCGGCGGCTCTAGGTCCGACAGCTCCGGGAAGTAGGTGAGCGAGGAGGCGTCGAGGGAAGCGCCGAGCGAAGCCTCGGCCGCCGGCTCCGGGCCCGCGGCGGGCGGCAGCGCGCCCCGAGCGATGGCCTGCACCTCAGGCTCCGAGAGGAAAGGCGGCAGCTGCTCCCGCCGCAGGAAGGCCCGCAGCGCCCCGGGGCCGCCCGACACCAGCTCCTCCAGCGCCAACCGGTGCGCTTCCATGTACGGCTCGGGCGGCTCCGGCGGCCAGCGCCCGGCACCCTCCTCCAGACATTGCGAGCTGTTAGCCATGTCGCAGCCGGGCGGCAGGGCTGGTAACGCCTTTATGGAAGTTTGAATCCAAACAACTCCGCGCCGCCGCCGTCACTGGGGGAGCCGCGCCCCGCCCCGGCCCTTGGTTGGCTGCGGCAGAGGCGGCCTCGCTGCAGCCGGGGCGGGATAAAAAAAGGACCTGGCAGAGTCCTTTCGTGTAGCGTTCGCTCCGCTTCCCTTCTCAGGTCGCCGTGTTCCCCCGGGCCGAGGCGGCCGTTTCACGCCGAACCCACAGAATTATTCAGGTTGGAAACGACCTTCGAGATAGTCAAGTTCTGCCTATCACCATCTAATCAACTAAACTATGGCACCGAGTGCCACGTTAATATCGAGTTCCGTGCTGTCAAGAGTCTCCCTAACAGGGCCACCCCTTCTCTCTCACCTGTCTCTCCCTAAGAGCTTGTAGCCATCCATTGCAGCGCTCCAGCCATGATTCGTCCCACCATGATTCTGTGATAGCAACTACATCATAGCATTCCTGCTGTACCAAGGCTTCCAGCTCTTGTTCGTTACCGAAACTGCGTGCATTAGTGTGCATGCACTTCAGCTGGGCTGCCGATTTCACCCCTGACTCTGACTTACCACCCCCAGTCACCTCTCTGGAAAGCTGCGTTTCATCCCCTCCCCCCTTCAAAGCAAGTTTAAAGCCCTCTTAATGAGCCCTGCCAACTCATGGGCTACAATCCTTTTGCCCTTTTTAGATAGATGGAGCCCGTCTGGGTCTAGCAGGCCAGGTGCAGTGAGTTACCCATGATCAAAACCCGCGAAGCTCCACTGATGGCACCAGTCCATGAACCACGTATTGACAACGTGGGTCCTTCTTTTCCTTTCAGTATTCATCCCTGCTACTAAGGCAACTGAGCAGAACAGCACCTGTAATCCTGCTCCATCAGTCAGTCAACCCTGAGCCTTGACTTCCTTCTGAATTACCCTGGTGCCCTCTCAAAGCTGCCTCAGACCTGCCCCATGGCCAGCCCCAACTGAGGCCTCATCCTTACTGCTGCAGAGACCTGTGCTCCTTGCCCACCCTGTCCTGCTGTCCAAGGGCTAGGAGCAGAGGATGGGCGACTTCAGCTTTGCCAGAGTCACACAGGCACACCTGTAATGCCTAACGCCCTGGACACAACAAAATCAGGAAAGGCAATCAGAGCTTTGGCCTTCCTGCTGGTCCCCAGCACAAATTACTGGTACCTGCTGAAAAGAACAAGTTACATCTAGACCCTATGTAGCTTGGCTCTTCCAGGCAATTCCTGGCTGTACGTATGCTCGAGGGGTTAGAGACACTTCTCAGAATGCAAATCTATTAAATAAATCTCAGTGGCATTTTTGTATTAAAAGAAATTTAATATAATTTTTAAATTAAAAAATTCAATCTCTCTATTAAAGACACTGAGTCCGGTGCTAATACTGTCAGACATACCCTTTTGGCATTGTTTTACATACAAGTTAAGATTTTTATGCATTGCTTCAACATGTTAAGAAACCATCTTTTCATACTTACAGTAGCAATAAAGTCAATTCCATACAATATCAAATACCCTTTTTTTAAAAAAAGACATTTTAAATATATTAGACTCTGATTGCCAAAATGCCATTTTATACACAAAGCTGCTAATACAATATACAGTTCTTACATTAATTTATCCTTTTTTTTTTCACATAAAATACGTTTCATCAAGTTTTATTTGTACATCATTTACTACTGATCAAAGGAATGAGGAGTTATTGCAGAAGGCTTGCCAGCTTTTGTTCACATCCTGTACATGCAGCAGTCACATCGAGGTGTACCAAGGTCACCAACACTCCTCTAGTCCATCCTCACATCACAGTCTGGAGGCTGAAGACTCAGAGGTGGCAATGCTAAGGCTGCATCTGCACTGTTTAAGACCCGTATCTCCTCTCCAGCTGCAGGTGGAGATAATTGCATTGGTGTAGGTTTGGGAACAGGTGTCTCAAGCGGAGTCTCCTCTACTACAGTGTCCACAGTTGAAATACAACAAAATACTCTAGGCTGAAATTGTGCCATGGCAGATGTTGCCTTAAGAACCCAGTGGTACTTGAATTGAAGGGGGGAACTGAGAAGTTCATTGCTGGTTTGGCCAACATTAAAACAGCAGGATAAAGCCACAGAACAAGCAGGAACAACATATTTTGTTGTACAGCCACAGGCAAAGTGGAGCAAAAAATGTCATTATTAGCTGTGTTCTGCAGCAAGAGGCTAGACCCTGCTGCTACAAGTGTGTTTCATAGACTCTACCTGTAGAGAACTGCTAATAATAAAGTAGGTCCACATGATTTGGTAAATTAGAGTGAAGACCCTGAACGTTTCCTTTCTGTTTATTTAGGGAAGGGAGAACTTGCGATCATGAGAGAAACTGAGAGCGCAAATAGAAGCTTCAGAATCTGGCATGCTCTGAACTGTTATCCCCTTGCGAAACAGTCTCCAAGTGACAGAACAGCACTGTATAGTCACCACAAGCCTTCTAGAGACTAGTTACTGAGTTCAGCAAGTATGATAAGGCACAGAAATATCCAGACGTAGGGAGAAGACATTCCAGCAGATGGACAGCAGCTCCTCTATGGCTAACTAGAGACGAGTGCTATTGCTTTCTCAGTTAAGATACTCCTATTTCATGACTGCTGATTTTGCTTCAGCAGAGAAGATTTGGTTAAACAGAGCTCCAAGATGAAAGCAAAAGGATACTAAGCAGAAGTTGTAATGCCATTTGGGAGCTTGTAAATGCTTCCAACCCCATGAAATAAACTCCTGACCAATAAACTTGAGACTTCATGGCCTCTACTGAGTATTGCACCAATTCATTATTGCTATTGCCCTACCATGCTCTTCTTCCCTACCAGCTCTTCAACCACAACTTCAAGACAGTATAGAATCACATCAGCTAGAGTCAGTTCTTCTCAAAATCAGGAGGGTTTTAAGATTATGGAGCATCACAGGAGTAAGACTAAGCAGGCTGAAATCACATTACTCAGTACATGAAATAAATATCCAGGTCTGACATCAAACCGATCCCAGCGGTGGTACTTGAGCCCTTATCTATCATCTCAGTGCTGGGACCTTCTTGACTGAGGTCAGTAAATCAGAGATACTGTTCTGAGACACAGCTGGTTTTCCCTCAACAAAATGTCTCTCAACAAGAAAAATCAAAACTGTTTTCATGAACCAGGCAGTCTGCTAGAAACAGTATGACCTCAGCAAAATTATGACCTTCCAAGCAGGAGGGTTATTCTCACATGCAGCTCCACCTACACTAGACCCATCCACGTTCTCACATCTCTGCATAGTCTGTATGAACAACTACAACCTTCAGCTTGCTGCTACCAAATGTAGTACCCTAATCTGACCTTGAATCTGTGCTTAGATATTTCTTGAGCCTGAAAATACTAAGTACAGCATTAAAAAAAACCCAAAACAAGCCTTCCTTCAATGAGCCAGTTACAATGTGATTTCTAGTTTCCACAGCTTTTTAGCAATACCAAGACCCAGTGAAGCAGCCAAGTGCCTTCTACTGTCAGAGTTTTCCTTTAAAACACACAGATATAGAAAACACACTGCTAAATTTTATAAGAAAAAGCCCTATTCTTAGAGGTAGGCTCCTACAATGCACATTTTAAAGTATCAATGTGTTTGTTACCCCACAAAAGCCTGTTTGTCCCTACAAACTAGTTGGTAGAGACAGAACCTACCAGAAGCAGGTTAAATATCCACTTCACAGAACTGTGCATCCCAGATCTACAGCCCACAGCTCTGCACGCATGAGCTGCCAGCTCCTTCCTTGAGCATGTTAGCCAGCACCCCACAGGCAGCAACCACTGTATCCCAAATGTCACCAACCTGTAAGCACGAATCCACTCTAGGTCACTCTTCGGCAGCCCTCACAAGCCCATCTCTGATGCAGCTTCAACTCAGAGCCAGTGGTAGATAAATGTTCAGCGTGCAGTTGGACTCAATGGTCCTTATGGGTCTCTTTCAGCTTGAGATATTCTATGATTGTATGGCTGTAAAACATATCCTGGGAGATTTCCTGGTGTCTGACTCGCTCCTCTGAGTAAGGATTGATGACATTTGATGAGATAGCACTCAGTGCCAAAGCCAGAAGAGCTGCATCACAGCCAAGTGTACAGTTACCATACAGAGTCCAATCAGGGGATGTTTTATTATCTAGAACCTGTAATATCTTTTGCCTGACAGTAAAACAATTGTTGGCTTGCTCAAGAGTGCTGAGTTCCTGGAGGTTTACACGTAACCAGAGTGAAACATGAGAGCATTAAAAGCAGTGTATCTGAAGTGGACTGGCTTCCTGCAGCTTTAAGGTAGTAACAGCTCTCTGTGAATGCAAGCCTCAAACTACTTTACACTGTTGCATTATGTGGTCTCCTTTTTATTTGCTTGGAGTTAGGTAGGATTCAGCAGCACAGCATTGCTCTGAGAAGAAAAAGGGCCCAATTCCTGCTTCCCTAGGAGAAAAAAAAAGCATTGGGTAGGCTTGAGTTTTGCACCACTTGCAACACAGTGGATAGCAGCACCAAAATTTTTTACACTGAGTCCAGAATTCTCAGCAGGATGAACATGGAGAGACAACCCTCAGCACCGTGGGAGAAGAGAGACATCTCAAAGATCATCTCTCCCTCACCCTTCAGTGATACCCAGGCTATGCTTGGTGTTATCCCAGTATGAGGTAATCAGAAGAGACACTGTTAACAACACACAGGTGCAGTTCTTCTTTCCACTAGAGAATGACTTTTAAAATTCCTCAGGGTTATGCCAAACACAATATGTGCTTTCTAGTCTTACATTTAGCATCATGCAGGAAGCCCAACTTCTGAGTATTTCAAAACATAGAAAGAATCCCTCTGCCTTTAACTGAACTGAGGTCTGAAAATCAGATCAACTGCTCCAATTTTCTATTTGTTCCTAAAACTGGAACTGAGGGAAGAGAACTGTATCTTTAGAGTCGGTCTGGTACTAATCTCACAGGTCCAAAGGTGTTCCCTGCAGGGTGTGGTTGTGGCAGTGACAAGCAGCCACATCTGCTGCCTCCAGAAGCTGAGAATGAGGAGCCCAATGCCCTGCATCATAATATATCCAATCCCTGTGATGGGCTAGATTAGATGTGGAGCAGAAGGTAGCACTTAACAGTCACTGGCAGCCTAAGTCAGCTTTTTATAGCCTAGAAAAAAGGGAAGGCTGTGAGGATACCCACAAGGCAGCATACATGTGAAGAGTAATATTGATGTCCAGCAGCCACCAGATAAAAGGAAGATGGGTGGAAGCTGCATTTGCTTGGTTGAAGCACAACTATACGAGCTAGATTTAATCCACAGGTGGCTTGCAGAGCTCCAGAAAGGCTTATGTTTGCAGAGTCTGGCATTTAAACTGTCCAAGAAGACACATGTTTGTGCAGGCAAATAGCTGTGTGCAATAGCCCCTCTGTGCAGAGAAAAGGTTGAGATTTACTTCTGTAGACACAACTTCTTAACTGTGACAAGTTCCTCAGAGCTGTCTCTCATGGGACACTCTCCTTTCAGCTCCCCCAGGTACACAAAACCTTAGCTGGCTGAAAAGCCAAAGTCTCAGGTTATACCGTGCTAATGTTCCTCAGGTAATCAGAGCTAGTATGAGCTACACTGCAACACTAGAGTTAGTGTGCCAACTGCCCTACAGAGGCTTTGACAACTACTGCATGGCACTAGGCAACTCCTGTATAAGAGGCAATTTATGTTTTCCTCTGACAGCTACTAACCACTGCTGATGACTTCAGCATGAGAGCTGGAAAGCAGACAAAAAACTCCTGCCTTGCTGCAATGTTTATCTACCCGAGCAATGATTTCACAGTTATTTATCAGCCAAAGACTGCAGGTTAATAGGGGTGTTTGTAACATCTAGGGAGATCAGAAATGCTTCCATGGTGTTCCCAGGTTAGTATTGGCAAGCCTTTCCTCCTCACTCCTCCCCAGCCCTGTTGTTCTGGAAATCCAGAAGAGAATTAGAACACAAAGCACATTGCCCCTAGTATGTGTGTTGAGCGTACAGAATAAACAAAGAGAATCAATAGGAAAGTGAGATCAGCAAAAGTCTTTTCAGTTTTAGCAAATTAGGAGTCTAAATAGTACAAATAACTTGTACTGTTGTTCTGTTTTGTTTTTAATTACTTATCCCAGTATAGACCTTTGTCAATATTTTATTGCAGTAAAATTCTGTTGCCCAGGGCCCCTTATTGCAACATCACTTTTAAAGCCTGTTGAGTGAAGCCTGTTCCAGGAGAAGTTCTGCTTCAGACCTGATGGCAGTCCGCAGTGACAACCTTACTGAGCAGAACAGGAGCCAGCCAGTGCACAGTTTTTGATGGTGAGCTGTCACTGCAAGGAGATGACACCTTGCAAGCTTCCTAAAGCAAGTGCAGCACCTCTGCTCACATGTTGCTCAGGGTCTGTAAGTGCCGGATCCAGCTGTCAGAACAACAGTTCTGTCCACTCTTGCAAACCTCACTGTGGGGTTGATCTTCCCTCCAGGATATGAACATCATCCAGGAGTAAAAATTCAGGTTGGAACTGTCACCTTCCAAGAGCTTGGTGACTTACAGCAAGAGGCTCAGATGCAATGACTTCAATTCAGCTCTTTCCTTTGTTATGAGGCATCTCTTAACTTCCCAAGGACAAGGAGGTGGTGCACCATACCTCCTCATCCAGGGACCAAGGCTAGGGTGGCTCTTGCATCATGTTGATGCACATCCCTTCCTCTCCCAAGAGCCTTGCTCCACCTGCATTACTCATTTGCCTGCAATGGAAGCAGCAGGCAGGGTAAAGTAAAATTCAAGGTGAACGAGGCCACCACAGTCAGGATGTCCATAACCAAATTCTCCTTTTGGAATGCAAGCAACCTGGCTGCTGAGATAGATCCAACCAGCTCACCCACACCTTGCTTCCTCTGGGGTGAGAAGCAGCTGAGACTAGGAAATTCTGCAGCACCCATGCACCTTCTCCTCCATTTCCTCCATGGGAGCTTTGAATTTCAAGAGGGGCGGATCACCACTGGACACTGTGTAATACACTGAGGTCCCATTGGAGCTGTAGGGAGAAGTCCTGGATGCAATTAGGTGCGACTTGGCCTCACCCCCATTCTCAGCAACTCCTCCCATGCTGCTGCTGAAGTGGGTGCTGAGGTAAGGGTGTTGGAGAAGTTTGGCTGCAGCTCGCTGCCGCTTCAGTTCAGAGAGCGTTTGGTGGTTATGCTCCTTGTAGGGGCCCCAGAACTGCTGTGTGTCAGGGAGCCCGGGGTTGCCATAGGGCAGCATGTGGCCTGGGTTACTGTCAAGGTCAGTGTGCATGCTCCAAATGTCCCCGTTGGAAAAGGTGTACTGGTAAGGGCTGGCAGAGGCCAAGAGTCCATTCTGGAGGGGGATTTCAGAGTCACACTGCGTGCTTTTGTTTGCTAACTCCGGAAGGAGAGAAGAGTTCTCCAGCACTGAATTCTGTAACGAGAAGACATGAAAGAAAAGCATCTTCTCCCATCCCCCTTAGCATGGCTTGCTCCAGTGATAACTTCCTCAGCTTGCTCACACTCAGCCCCTCTGCCAGACAGCCACTGCAGCTCAAACATTTCATTCACTCACTAACAGGACCTTATAATGCTGGGAGCCCCAGTCAGGAGCTGGTTCCCAAATCAGGAACATGGAATGTTAACTCATAATGAGTCACCAAAACAAGACATAGATAGATAAGCATATTAATGCAATATGACAACAACTCAGTTAAGTAACTGCCAAGCAACACCGCAGTACTTTTGTGATGACCACTTTGCTAGCTGTAAAGAGAAACCCACCCTCCACATTGCTGAACTTCCTACTTCACTAGTCTCACACAATCACAGACTGGGAGAGCTTGGAAGGGACCTCTGAAGACCACCCAGTCCAACTCCCCTGCTAGGGGAGGGTCACCCAGAGTAAATCACACAGGAACACATCCAGGTGGGTTTTGAGTGCCTCCAGAGACAGAGGTTCCATAACCTCTCTGGGCAATTTGCTCCGGAGATGATAATTTTTTTGCCATGTTTATGTGGAACCTCCTATGTTCCAGCTGGTGTCCATTGCCATACTGTCTCAAAACTGTTTATGCAGCTGTAAATCCAAACCAACCCTTCCACTTGAGTGGGACACCCCCATTTATACCAAATAAGAGTTTGGTCTTTTGCTTATGCCACCTTCCCTACCAGGGCACTACTACTACTACGGCTACTGAGCTTGCACCACCAGCTCTCCTGGATGACTCCCACCAGAGAGAAGAGATTCCTTACAGGATCTGTATTTTCCTGGTCAGACCGAGTCTCCCCCATTTCTCCAATGAGAACTGAATTTCTTCCTTCTTCTGTGGCCCCCAGTTGCTGCCAGACGATGGCTTCTTTCTCACACTCCTTCCTGTAGAGGTTGGTCCGGTCTGAAAGGCTGGCCCTCCTCACCACCTTCCTGTGGGACAGGACAAGGCACATCAAAGCTGTGAGCAGGACATGACACTTCCTCTTACCCTGTAGTTCTTCTCATCTCCTCTTTGAGCTTCACAGCCTCTCCCACTGGAATGGAACGTCAATTTGGCTTCCTGGCACCCACTTAAAGCAAAGGCACTAGTGTGGGTATACAAGGTGGGAGGAATTTTAAGGAGTTTTGAAGTAGTACTGCAAATCTGTGTTAGATGTCACACAGCTCACCTAATGGATCTGCTCTAAAACCAGCGGAGAAAATGCAGAAGGAAAGGGCACATGAGCTGTTCAGGGTGTTTCGTGGTCTGCAAGACTCCTTTGTTGTCTAATGTTATAGTCTGAAAATAAATTAAGCTGTAAACAGAATTTCCTAGAGATTTCAGACAAGTTCAAGAGGGGAAGACTCCTCAGAGTTCACATTTTAATAAGGTAAATTCATCTCACTCAATGTGCCTGAAGAAAAATGTTTCTGTATTCTGAAATAGTTCATACTCTGTGGAACAAGCTACTGCCTCTTTCTCTTGCTGCTCTGCTGGGCTTCAGGCTGCGCCTCCCTCTCTGTGGAAAAAGCTGCTGCCTCTTTCTCTTGCTGCTCTGCTGGGCTTCAGGCTGTGCCTCCCTTTGGCCTTGCAGCTTCTCTCTGTTTCAGATTCCATAGGATACAGGGTGGGGAGGAGTGCATGTGGTGTTAGCCTTTGGGGCCTTTTGTCCCCAGGAGGGGATAAAGGAGCTGAACTGAGGGTACAGGGCAGTCTTGTGCTGTTGTTAAACTGTGCATATACATGTAAAGATACTTTGTACATTTCTTATTGCCCTTTTATATTCTTATATTAAGATTCTTTTGTAAACACAATTCCATTTTTGCTTCCAAGTTCTGAGTGTAGAACGATTGCTTTTTGGGGGGTAGATCTCCAGAAAAGGTTACTGTGGTGGTGGGGGGAGATCAAATCCAACCAATCCAATATCTAGTAAACATACAGACCTGTGCAAACTGTGCCTGAGCACAATATCTTGGCCATGAGACCTATTAATGAGAAGCTCAAGTAAATCCACTTGAGGCACTGATTCTTTGACATCAGTGACAGTGGTTTAACAGGGTCAATTCTCAACACTTGCTGCTTTCCTCAGAGCACTTCTTAAACCACACCAGGACAAAACCATTTTGCCCCCAAGAAACATATCTCTTTCTAGTGCCAGAGACACCTACTCAAAGGAGCTCTACATTCAGCAACCCATAGTCAGCTTCCACTTTTCAAAGCCCATTCAGGAAGGACATGCAGGTTGTTCTCTGACCATAGGGTCTCTGCAGCCATGTCTGGGTGGCCAAGCTAGACAGCAGGTGACCCACAGGGAGCAACACACTTACCCCCGGCTGCCAGTGCTGGAGGTCCTGCGACTCAAGGAGGATTTATGCCTCATCTGAGACTTCATGATCACATCATGTTTGTGTTTCAACTCCAGAAGTAAGACTTTGAATTCCTCCTCTTCACACAGATCTGTGACATGCACAAACCAAGCCATTCATCAGACAGGTTAAATGTGGTACCATTAACACCAGGTTACTAACTGTGCCTTCTTAGCATGTGCAACTACAAGTGCTAAGAAGAAGATATACCCATGGTTAGATGTTAGCATTTGTAATTCCAAGCTGTTTCGAGGCTTGTGAAGTGGGCCAGTACCAACTGCATGAGGTTCAACAAATCAAAGTGCAATATCCTGCATCTGAGTTGGGCCAATCCTAGACACAAATATAGGCTGGATGGAGAGCAGGTTGAGAGTAGCTTTGAAGAAAGAGATTTGAAGGTATGGATTGCTGAGAAGCTCACTGTGAGGCAGCAGGTTAAGAGAAACAATTCTGCCCCATTACTCTGCTCTTGTGTGAACCCACCTGGAATACTGCATCCAGTTCTGCTGTCCCCATCATAAGGACACAGAGCTGTTGGACTCCAGAGGAGAGCCACAAAGATGATCCAAGGGCTGGAACACCTCTGCTATGAGGATAGGCTGAGTGAGCTGGGGAGTTCAGCCCAGAAAAGAGAAGACTCCAGGGGGGCCCCAGAGCTGCTTTCCAATATCTGAAGGGATCCTATAGGAAGGGTGGACAGGGACTTTTCATAAGGATATCTAGCAGTAGGACAAAGGGCAATAGTTGTAAGCTGATGAAGAGTAGGTTTAGACTGGATCTTAGGAAGAAGTTCCTCAGTATGAGGGTGGTTAGACTCTGGAATAGGTTGCCCAGGGAGGCTGTGGATGCCTCCTCCCTGGTGGTGTTCAAAGCTGGGCTGGGTGAGTACCTGAGCAGCTGACTCTAGTTGAGAGGTGTCCTTGTCCATGGTGGGGATGTTGGAGGAGATGATCTCTAAGGTTCCTTCCAGTCTAAGCCATTCTATGATTGTGTGTGCTTTTTCTTCCCTCTCCAATCCTTTACATCCTAACACATGTCATTACATCCAAGAAAAATCAGACACTCAAGTTTTTGGGCTGCACTCAATAGCTGCCCAGGTCTAAGATGACACAGGTCTAAGTGTAAGAGCAGGGGGACTCCCAAGCACAGGCACACAGGGATAATATGAATGAAAGTACACAGGAGAAGGACTTGGTACTGCAGAAATTCCTTCTCTCTTGTTTTTATGAGCAGATAGAAGTGTTTTCAGAAGTAACAAAGTTGGCGCTTTAGAACTTCAATCCCCATTAAAGTAACTGCAACTTGGATTCCAAAGGAAAATGATATTAATGCTCCTGACAGCACCATGTGAAGACTACAGCACACTTAGGAGAAAAAGGTTTTATTAGCAATTTCTTTTTTTTTTTTTTTTTTGTTTGTTTTTTTTAAGCTTGATAAGCTCACCTATTGGCATCTCATCCAAAGATGTCCTGGCACTCAAACTAGCCCCGTGGGACACAAGCAACTCAGCCATCTGCATCTAAAGAAAGGGAAAGAAAGCCAAGTTGGTAGAGGTATTTTAGGCAATAATTTTCCTCCCCTAAGCTGAAAAACTGGAATAAGAGATGAAGTCATGGCATTCATGTTCAACTCACCTCAAATTACTCTGGTGTGTGAGTGATGTTCAACACTGTTCCTACCATTCAACTGCACAGACACTGTCTCTGAACTTTCCTAGCAACAGGTTCTTTTTTGCAGACCCCAGGACTCCATCTGATGCTGTCCAGAGAGTCCAGGCCCAGTACAGATTTATTCCATTTGTAGAGTACTCCACAATTTGTCCAAGCAGAAAGAAATGTCACCTTCATGCACGACATCTGCAACAAAATCATTACCTGTCCCCAGAAAGCAGCAGCATGAAGAGGTTCCCAGCCATCCCAGTCTTTCACATCTAGGCTTGCTCCTTGATCAAGCAGTACTTCAGCTGCATGCAGATAACCATTGGCTGCAGCTATATGCAGCTAGGAGATAAGGAACAGAGCATGAGTCACCTGCAAGGAACACCACTGGGTTTACATGCCACACTGCAGTGAAGTTTCTTGGACAACATGAGAGCAGATCTGGATAGATGAACAATTCCCATTTGGCAGATGCCAGCAGGTCAAAAGCAGGTTATTCCTGTTGCTAACACTCAGTACTACCTGCATGTAATTCTGTTTGGAGAGGCAGCTGCTTGACAGTTCAGGAGATAATTTACATACATAGGTTAGAACAACGAAGGATTTGTACTTTAAAGCAAGGATTCTTAAGTGCTTCCCTTAAGTATAGGGAAACAGCACAAGCAAAAGGCAAACCTGCAGTGAAGAACATCAACCACTGTAATCTCTGCAGCCCCTCCTGCCAGAAGAATGTCTCCTCTCTCCCACTTCAGTGCTCTGGATGTAACTTTTTAATCAAATCTTCATCCTGCTTTAGTCAGAACTCTGTGCAACTGCACTTCCCCTCACACTATAATTATTTTCACCATTTCAAAACCATTTCAATCCTTAGCTACTTTTAGTTAAGGGAATATGATTTTTTTTTAAAAAAAAAACAAACATTGGTTTCCAACTACAACCACCACTTTGGAGATGTCAATAACAGTGTCCTTCAGTTCTCCCCTGACACTTCATATCTCTGAACATTTTCCTAATTGCAGTCTGCTGTTGCATCTCTGAGAAAAACACTGACCTATTTGGACTGCTCTGAAGGTGTCAGATCCACTCAGAGCTCATCATATTTCAACTGTATTGAAGAGGGAAAGAAAATCTTCTTTTCAGAAATTTCCATGTGGATTCCACCACACAGAAGTAAAGCCTCATCTGGAAATAAATTGTGATGCTTTCTGACACATCAGTTAAATTCCTACACAGATTTTACAGCACTAGGTCATAGCCTCTGGAGGTCATAAGAATTAAGAAGGATTCACTGGGGGGATGATAAAAAAAGAGGAAGACAGGAGGTCTACTTAAATTTCTGTATATAACTCTTGTTAAAGGGGGAATGTATTTTTTAAAAAAATAAATTTAAAAAGCTGCAATAAAAGCTTCTTCAGTCACCCAAGTTTATCTGGGAGGGAGCCTGCCCTCCCCTTACACTCTGATATATGCTATAGGTACTGATCCAGGTTAAGAAATCTCAATGTACTGCCATGGTCCAGCCATCGAAGTGACACCAAGTGGCCAGTCTGTATCTCCATGTCTGGAGACTTTCAAAACCTACCTAGATTTGTTCTTGCTGTACCTGCTTTAGCAGGGGTGCTGGACTAGATGATCTTCAGAGACCCCATCCAACCCCTACCATCCTCTGAGCCTATGATATCAGTTCTGTCTGGACCCAGGCATCAGATGGCCAGGGTCATATCAAAGTCCCAATACATATGATGGCATTACTGAACTTTTCCTGCATTAGGACTGCTGTACACAAGGATTTAAGAGACAAGTCTGCAGATGAAAAAGAAGGAAACACCACTAGGATTGTTCAGCTTTCTGAGTCCCTGCCCAGTCCAGTCAGATGCCAGCCTGCCTTGTGCTGTGCATTTGTCCCAAGAGCTCTCCTCTGCCCAGGGGCAGATGCCATCCTACCTGAATAAACACAGCACTTCAGAGACTCAGCATGAGCCAGATGCTATGCAAAGCAAAAAGAAGAGGAGGCAGAAAGTCTCCACAGTGCCCCAAGAAAACCAGAGGACTCTCACGTCTCCTTTGTGGCAATCAGATCAGACTGCAAGAAGAGGTTACTGGGAGGTCATTTAGTCCCATTTCCCCAAAGGTCAGCAGAAGTGCTGTGCTCTGCAGCTCCTCATTGTGGGATGTACTGCACCTTTCCTTAGGAGCTGCTGGTACCAGCCAGCGTAGAAAGGACCCAAAAGCTTAGCTTAGCAGCCTTGCTGCAGGGCCTGAGCTGTTGGATAGCTGAGAGAACTCACATGAACAAGGCATTTGCTCCAAAAAGTTCTGTCGGCTGTACTCACAGATGGAGCCTGTTCCTATGTGACGACAGCTGAAACAGGGGAAGAGACCAACACATCTTTCTCACTGCTCTCAGTGCCTCGTTTGTGCTGATTTTGTGTAACTCCTGCCATGGAGCAGGTTTCATAACCTGTGGGCTGGAAGGAGACAAAAGCGAAGCCACAGCAGTTTCACTCACCAGCGTAGCACCTTGGGCATCTGTCCTGTTCAGGTCTTGTCCAGTTGCAAGTATGTCATGAATGTCACAGATCATGACCTGCTCTGGAGCAGCTCGCATCTCATTGATCCTTTCCTGTGTGATCCCTGTTAGAGAGACAGGAGTTGGAGTTGAGGTTGAGTAAAATTAGATTTAATACTTCCTGGTTGATAGGACCTCATATCCTTTTCAGAGACTATTTGACTGAGGGCACTGACAGCTGCCCTTCATGCTCATCATCATTTAGGAACCAGAGAAGCTAAACAGAATCAGGTGCCAAGGATTTATGCGAGGCAGCAGCTCTGCTGTTCTCCAGAGGCAAATCAAGAGCTAAGACACAAGGTAATTTTTAGTACTACATTGACCCATTTTTGCATTTGACATGAACTCACTCTCCTTACCTTGGTAGGCCATGCAGGTCTCAATGACATCCAGAGTTGGCTCATCCTCACAGAGGTCATACGGCATGTTGCCATCTGCGTTCACTGCCAACAAGTCTGCTCCACTAAAAGGAAAAGTGAGACAGGGCCTCAGGCATCCTAGAGCTTAGTGCCAAACACTGGGAGAAATGCTTAGCAACAACCAAAAGGGTTTAACAGTTGCCCAAATATCATCAGGATTTGTGTGAGGTGAGAAAGGTTTGAAACAAAGCCATGAAGATGAATTCCAGAGGTGGACGGAGAGCAGCACACCACACCTCCTGCACGGGCTGTGGGTACAAAAGCTTCTGAGCCATTCCTGTCCTCTCCTGGTCCTGGCACCAGACAGGCTGGTAGCTTCTCAGTGATAGAAGAGATTTATTTGCTGGATTTCTGGATAACAATGCCAAGCATCTGCCAGGTGCTTGTTATCTAGGCAGTTGCAAGTCCTTCAGTGAAAGGTTCACAAGGACCAGAGAAGATGGGAAAGACAGGGGCTGAACAGTGGAGGGATAGAGCCTTCCACCTAGCCAAGGGCATGCTGGCAAATGCAGTAATGAAAAAAATACCCTGTCAACTGGTGATTTTTTTATTTCAAGGTTGTCCAAAAGCATTTCTCTAAGTTCTCAAGTGACCTCCAGGAGGTCACTCTTCAGAAGGAAAATTGCCAGCTGAACCCAATACTGTCCCCATGCTCCCAGACAGCAGAAAACGTCCAGCACCTTCTGACCTGTGCCATTTCAGTTAGCTGTTAAATAGTGCCAGCTGGATTCTGATCTACCTTGACAGCTACCAGCCTTGGAAAGACCACACATGGTATCCACTTGTATTTCAATTCCTGTTTCTTTCTTTATTTTTCCTCTCTGCCTGAGCAGAACAAACTACATTGAAATGCACATTTGTAAAGTTCAATCGGTCAATAAAAAAAAAGCAAGGAACTGGACATCTTTTGTGTGCTGCTTCCCCTCCTGATCTCCAGGGGTTCTGGATCACATCACCAGTAACGTTCCTTTCAAAGGCCATGTTTAACCAATCATTTGACATGTGACACACCTCTTGTAAAGCACAGTTTTGATTGTAGCAAATAAATTAAATCAACACACTCCTCAGAAGTCCAGGGGAAGACTATTTCTGATCACGTTAGGCTACTGCAGTCCATACTTGCTGGCCACTACTCGTCACAGGGCAATCTAGCACAACCAGGACTGCAAACTCCAGTTCCTCACCTCGTTAGCTATCTTCCATGACAATCCATCTTCATATAAGGTTCTCCTCCTCCTCTACTCTGCCCAGGTTCCAGGCTGCATCTGGAATACTGTGTCCAGTTCTGGGCCCCCAATTCAAGAAGGACATAGAACTGCTTGAGAGAGTCCAGCCACAAAGATGATGAAGGGAATGGAACATCTCTCTTGTGAGGAGAGCCTGAGGGAGCTGAGGCTGTGCAGCTTGGAGGAGTCTGAGAGGTGACCTCATCAATGTTTATAAATGTGTAAAGGGTGAATGCCAGGCGGATGGAGCCAGGCTCTGCTGGGTGCCCAGTGACAGGACTAGGGGCACTGGGTGGAAGTTGAGGCATAGGAAGTTCCATATAAATATGAGGAGAATTTTTTTCCCTGTGAGAGTGACAGGACACTGGAACAGGCTGCCTAGGGGGTTGTGGAGTCTTCCTCTCTGGAGATATTCAAAACCTGCCTGGACGCATTCCTGTGTGATCTGCTGTCAGGGGGCTTGGACTGGTTGATCTTTCAAGGTCCCTTCCAGCCCCTGACATTCCGTGACAAGAGTCAGGAATGCACTATATTGTTCCACATTTGTTTGCTCTATTTTTATGGCCCCCATCAAAAACTGTCCTAACCCAAGTGAGGATGTACACCAAAGGACGACTGTTTGCATCCCTTGCTCCACTTCCTCCATTATATGGCCAAAGAAGAGCGGCACAATTTTCAGTGCTAGTGTCTTTGATCAAGCACCACAGGGAAAAGACTCCTTCCATGAAGGAGAGGCAGCAGGCACTACTGTCTAAGCAGCATGTCAGTGGTCCCAAAGCATACTCTCCTTGCTACGACCATCACTCCAGGAGATGGAGAAGAGAATTCCATACAGAGTCTGTGTGCTCCAGACAGGATTCACAGTAGGTGATGACACACCTCAAAACACATCTGTCTTCCTCCTTGCTGGCAAGTCTAGAAAAGATTGGAGCTTCAGGGCCTTGGTAAAGGCAAGTGGAAGGTCCAGGGCAAGCACCCCCATCACACCACTGGGGAACAAACGCATTACAAGGAGCTAACTGGTTACTAATTAAGAGTCAGTAAGACAGGTCACAAAGGTCACCTAAGTATTTGAGCTACAGAAACATGCTGCTGCCATCCTGCATCAGAGTTTCCCTGTGGCTAGAAGACCTGAAGTCATGTTTAAGAGCTTGATGGTGGATCCTACTGGCTTCTACTGTTTCCACCCATCCAGGGATCCTGGTTCAACAAGTACAAAACCAGCCACATCCACACCAGAATACAGAGCAAAAGTGACTAATCTCGGCCCAGTCTCCAGAAGTTTCATGAAACTGAGTCAAGTCATCTAGGGTTTTACTGTGTCTGCTCAGCCTTTCTGCTCTTTCTCCTCCATTCTTTTCTCCTCCAAGCAGGAAGGAGTCCCACAAACAGCCTGAAAGCAGGCAGTAATCATCACCGCTGCAATCTCACCAGGTACTAAACAGTCTCAGTTTCCATCCATAGCAGTTGTAGGCAGAACCAGATCTCTAGAAAGGGACAGACACACAAAGCCACTTACTGTTGTATGAGGATCTTCACCAGGTTGATATGACCACATGTAGCTGCTGCATGCAAGGGAGTCCACAGCTCGTTGTCCTTTGCATTGACATTGGCCCCGTGGCTGAGGAGAAGCTTGACTATCTCTTCATAGTTGTCTATGCAGCACTGGTGAGGGAGAGATACAGGCAGATGGGTTTTTCAGCCTTGGGAAGATGGGGGTTCATACCTGCTCAGTTGCACCAGGGTACCTGAATACAGAGACCCACTTTATCCTGAAAAGCTTGTCCACAAGCATCACCAGAGCTAAAAGCCAAACTGAGCACAGGCAGGACAGTAAGGCACCATGCCGAATGCCTACACTGGGGCAAAGTGAAGGTCCCTGGTCAGCACCTTCTGGTTTGGGGGCTGAACCAACAACCTGTGCTGGTTTGAGGTTAATTGGAATATTTTAATGAGAGAAAACAGACCATTGGTGGTAAAAAAGAAAACAATGGTGAAGTCTACATCATTCTGCTGTGAGGACAGGCTGAGAGAGTTGGGGCTCTGCAGCCTGCAGAAGAGAAGGCTTCCAGGAGACCTTAGAGTAGCCTGCCAGTATCTGAAGGGGGCCTACAGGAAGATTGAGGAGAGATTATTGACAAGGTCTGGGAATGCCAGGACAAGGGGCAATGGGTTTGAAGTGGCAGAGGGGAGACTGAAAGTGGATGTTAGGAGGCAGTTGTTTGCAGTGAGGGTGATGAGACACTGGCACAGGTTGCCCAGGGAGGTTGTGGCTGCTCCCTCCCTGGAGGTGTTCAAGGCCAGGTTGGACAAAGCCTTGAGTGACCTGTTCTAGTGGGAGGTGTCCCTGCCTATGGCAGGGGGTTGGAACTGGATGATCTTTGAGGTCCCTTCCAACCTTACCCTTCTATGATTCTATGATTCATTGGTTTGCTGAGGGGAATTTAAAAAGCCAAAATGTCAACAATTTGTCCCACCCTGCCCTGGGATGTTTCCCTATTCATTTCCTCTTCACTCCCCTCTAATACCTCTCCGCTAACAAATAAGAAGTAAGCTTTGTTGTGTGCTTGTTTTGGTTTCTGGCTGGGAAGGGAGATGGAGAAGGAGAAAAAGGGGATAGCTTTGAGCCCCTTCTGGGCAGTTTTTCTTTCCTATATAGTTGTAAATACTTGTGTATACATGCTTATGAATTTTGCTTTGCTATAAAAAGAGCTTCATCTTACTTCCAAGCCATCTGAAACGATCTGGCAAATTCCAGTAGTGAGGGGAAGGAGAGTTCCTAACTTATCACACAAGGGACAACAGCAAATACACAGAGCTTCTGTCCTACTGGGCCTTCTGTGCCTGAGAACAAAGAGCAGAAATTCAACTCAACCAGCACAGCCACATACCAAGGGAGGAGCTGATGAGCTGGCAAGCCCTTTTCTTAGGGAAAATCCCACAGACTGCCATGTGGTGAATAAACGTTTTCTCAGCTGCTCACACTACCTACCACAGTTATCTTGGGTCACAACAACCTCATGAATGTTTGGGACAGAATGGCTGGAAAGCTGCCTGGTGGAACAGGATCTGGAGGTGTTGGTTGACAGCAGATGAATGCAACCCTGCAGCGTGCTCAGGTGGCCAACGCAGCCAACAGCATCCTGGCCTGGGTCAGCAACAGTGCAGCCAGAAGGACCAGGGCAGTGATTGTGCCCCTGGTCTGGGCACTGGTGAGGCTGTGCCTCGGATACTGTGTTCAGGTCCCTCACCTGCTGGAGCAGGTGCCAAGAAAAGTAGCAAAGCTGGTGAAGAGTCTGGAGAACAAGTCTGGTGGTGAGTGGCTGAGGGAACTGGAGTTGTTCAATCTGGAGAAGAGGAGGCTGAGGGGAGACCTGATTGCTCTCTACAACTCCCTGAAAGGAGACTGGAGGGCAGTAGGAGTCAGTCTCTTCTCCCTAGTATCGGATGATAGGAGGAGAGGAAGTGGCCTGAAATTGTGCGAGGGGAGGTTTAGGTTGGATATCAGGGAAAATTTCTTTACTGGAACAGGCTGCCCAGGAGTCACCACCCTTGAAGGTGGTCAAAACACATGTATACATGGCACTTTGGGACATGGGTTAATGGCTGTGGTGGCATTGGGTCAGTGGTTAGACTTGATGATCCTAAAGGTCTTTTCCAACTGAAACGATTCTATCTATGAAGAGATGCAAGCTGTATTCTCAGAACTATGAAGTACTTGGCAGAGCACCTTTCAGTTCCTGAAAAACCCCAGCATCCTCAATGCCTTCACACCACAGTCCCTGTGAGAGCCTGCAAGAAGGACTTCATCCACTTTGCTTTGGAGAGGGTAGAATTTGCTCTTTGATCCATCTCATGCTCACTTCTTGACACAAATGCGTGTCAGATCAGACACTAAAACAAGAGCCATTCTTGGCAAGATGTCAGTTTGTGGTCTACACATTACTGGAGACCCACACAGGATACTCACAGCTCAGCTCTGCATGGAACTGAATTACAGCCCACCACATGCATTTCAGCAGCTGAGTGACAAGGAGCCTGCATCTAGCTCTGTTCCAGGGTTGAAATCATGCCTGTCACACAGCCAGGTAATCACAGCAGTGCAACTGCATCCTTTACTTGGAAGTCACTGCCAACAGGCACTTGGTGTTCACTTAGGAGCTTTTTTTCTGGTCAGGGATTCAACTAACTCTGGTAAGTAAGAAGTTCCCTCTTACATACCTCAACTCCCAAATGCATCTTCCGCATAGCTAACCCTTCAGTGGTGTGGTGGTTTAAAGATTATTGGAATATTCTAATAAGAGAAAGTGATACTTTCCTGAAAGTTCAGTGCAGCACCTAACTAAATCAAATCATTACTTGTAAAGGAATAATGATAAGGTCTATGTCATCCATTGGTTTGCTAAGAGGTTTTAAAAAATCAATATATAAACAATTTGTTCTTCTTTGCTCTTGGGCACTGGCTCTGTTCTTGCCTGAACAGATCCCACGTGAGCTTTGCTGGTTGGTTTCTATCTGAGGAGGGAGAGGGTGGCACTGGTTCCCTCTGGGCTTTCTTTCCCCAGGGTGGGGCTACACTGGATTTCCAAATAGTAAATACATGTAAATATATTTTGTATACATGCTTGTAAATGTAGCCTTGCTGTAAGATATACCTTTAGCTTACTTCCAAGCCATCTGGAGCTGGCCTGGTAAATTTCAGTTGGGGGAAGGAGGGGAGGGGTGGGAAATTCCTACCCCACCACAAGTGAGAATTCCACCTTGCCCCATGGCTTCAGTACCTGGCAGGGAAAGTGATAAGGCTGTCAGTACAGAGTCACATCTCTTGGAGAAGGTGGTAGTGGAGATGGTTTCTTCTCCTAGAAGCCAGTTTGCGCTTCCAAACAAACATCTACCCAGTTTTGAAGAGCACAAGTGACTTGCAGAAGAATCCCAAACCCCAGATCAGCAGCAGCATTTACAGCAGGGACACGAGTCCCTTTTCCACCCTCGGAGGGAGCATGACAAAGGTGCCACTGTTCCTCATGGCAGGGGAGGCAGCAGCTGCCAAGCACGGCAAATCCCACGGGTGCTCTGCAGGCTGACTCTCCTGGTGCCTTCACACTGAAAATCAGGACTCAGGACCTGGGGCAAGGACAGGGGCCTCAAGAACAACAGAAGAACCCTTATGGGATCAGTGCAGACGCTCTCAGGAAGGACACAGACTTACACAGCAGTACAGCAAGGGCTGTGCTTTACTGGCCAGCAGCTGCTGCCGTCCCACACAGGCTTCTGGAAGCCCCTGAGCCTGCAGCGAGCAGCAGCAGGACCTCCATGCCTCTTGTGCATCATTTATATTACACCAGTTTCAAAACTCATAGGTTACCAAAGTCCCTAAATTGGAGTTAATTTGCTTTAAGAGTTTATGGCTCAGCCCTGCAACAATTGAAGGGAAGAAGAAATATTGTTCAAGTCTGAAATCCAGCACCGACTCTGGAGGTCATCACTGAGCCAAGTCTGGGACTTGGTTTGATTTCAGTTTGTTCCCCAAGAAACAGGTTTGCCAGCACGACATGGTGAGGTTTCACTGCTTTAACTGAGCTAAAAAGGGAAGTATAAGAGTTGCCTGTTTTCTCCAACAAGTCTGCTCAGAGGGTAGGAGGAAGGCACAAGTGCGAAGCAGGACAGAGCAATGAACTCCTCCCATGCCTCACCTGATGCAGTGCAGTTAATCCATCTTCATTGCACAGATCTGGGCTGATGTTGCTCTTCAGCAGGTAACATACTGTAAGGGAAGGAGACAGGAGGAAAGAAGAGTCAGATCAGTGATTCTAACACATCTCTTGCTCTCAGCCACTTCGAGACGGTATTGCACTATGGGCAGTGCTGCAGGAGACCTTGCAGCCAAGAGCCCAGCGCTGGCATGAGCCCGCAGCCATCGCAGTGCTGGTGAGAAAAAAGCCACCTTGGTTCTATCCAGCAGAGAGCACCAGCATACAACTTTCCACAGGAGGCTGCTGTTGCAGCTGTCGTTGCTATACGGTTGTGCTGGAGGAGGCTGCAGCTTTATGTTGTGCTTTGCAGCACCCCAGAGCAGCCTCTGCACGCTGCAGCTCAGGGAGAGCTCAGAGGCAATCAAAGGCGGTTTGGAGGTCCTGAGTTACAACCGTAAGAGACCTCTGGCTGTGGGAGGGATGAGGTTTTGCCTCAAGAAGTTACAATCTGGGATGAGAAGTCTAACATATGTTCAGAGGCCCGTCTAAAATACACAAGGGCTGCTTTGGACACTTCACTTAAGCTGTTGAGTATTTGACAAAAGCTTCCCAGGGGCTTTGATTTTTTTAATTGTTGCTTTGGGGAGAAAGGAAAAGATTTATTCCATTAAAATGCAAATCTCTGACACATGTGAAGAGTTGTTAGCCCCCAGGTGAAAAATAAAGTTTGCTCTGTGGTACAGATCTTTCAGGGGGTGATAACAACATGGCTGGTGGCAAGAGATGTAAATTAATAGCAACACCAGGAACTCTTCAAATTCAAGACTGCTGACAGATCTTGATGATCTATATCCATCTTCTGTTGTTTACTTGCTCATTCCCTGCTTTTTCTCCAGAGATTTCACTACCTAATGCTTTTCCCACCTCAAATGTCACTGACAGCAGAGGCACAAGCCAGAGGTTCTTAATCATCTCCCTGGGGCCAGGGTAGCAACAAGTCACATCATATTTGATGGCAAACATTCAACCACTAAGTGAAACCAGAGCTGCAGAATAAGGAACACTAACAAAGCTGAAAGGGCAATTGCCATCTCCAGAGCTGGCAATCAAAATGACTGCAGGGCTGGGCAATCTCAGAGCACTCTGCAGCCTCTGCTGCTTCTGACTGCTCACTGTCCTGCTCTTGGAGGGAGCTCCTTCCCCAGCACATCCCATCCAGAGGGAAACCCATCTGCAGGACTGCCCCCGGGGACAGAGCACTGCTGGCACCCGAAGCAGAAGAAGGAAACCACATCCACAGTGACATCAGTGTGGATTTAGGAAGCTTTGTTTAAAAGCTTTGGAAAAGGCACTCTCAAGAGCAGCAAACTGAAAGCAAAGTGGACTTTTGTTTGGTCTGACGTTATCAAACAGGAAGGAAAAAACAGAGAGAAGGGGAATAAAACATCACAGCCTTCTTTCACCTGACTCCAAACCAGCAATGGAATTTACATCAGGTGGAAACAACTTGAAGCACTGCCACCTGCTCAGTGAAAGTGATACAAAATGAACACAATAAAGGACAAAACTCATCTCCCAGCATGGTGTGTCCAAAGAGTCAAGAGTTTTTCCAGCAGGAAGGGCAGAGCAGGAAGCCCAGGCTGAGCTCAACTCACCCCCACCCCCCTGACATGTGCATCACCCCAGCCACTATACCCAGTTTAATGACCATGCTTCTACTGCTCCTGACCAGCCCCAAGCTCCTGCTCCCCTAATCCAAGCTGAGAGATTGGCAAATCATTCACCAATGGATCTGCTAGTCTCTCATTTACTTTGGAGGCTCTGCCATTAGGGTTTTAATTCAATCTCAGCCCTTTCAAAGCCATTGTGTACTAATGACATGCAGCTCCATAATGATGTTTTGCCTGATTACAGAGACTTGGGCAAGTAGATGCTGGCAGATTAACCTTATAAGTGCTGTCCCTCCATGGGAAGAAGCAGCAGCCTAAACCCAGCTTGTTATGGAGTCTGGGAGTTTTGTTGAAGGCACTGCAATCATGGTTTTACAGAGCTTGTAAGAGCCTTTCAAGGGTTAAGATTCAGAGAAGGATTTATCTTACCCTAAAGAAGCTTTTAATTCTCCACTAACCCCTGCAGCAGCCCTCATGTTTGTAGCACACCTCCTCTTGGGTCCCATCTGCCCTTGGGACCAGCTCACCACAGCCCTCAAAACATTTCTCAGTACCGCTCAGAACACCAAAGACTGACAACCACACAAAACAAGTCCAGGTAACAAAGCAAGGTATGGATGTGGTACCCAAGAGTCCAGGCAAGCATGACTTGAAGAAAAGGTTAAACTCCTGTCCAAACAGTCCTAAGATGAAGGTTTCATCTCAATGCTCAGCAGAGGAGCAAAGGGCCAAGCAAAAATGAGTCCTGGCTCTTTTTCCTGAAGTCAGATGGGGTTTGCCTTTGGTATTCCTCCTGCTCCAGACAGCAAATCTCAACATCTAGGCAGAAGACTCCAAGAGCTGTGATTCCTATTACCTCTGCCCCCTTTTACAAGTAGGGAGATTCACCTGGTGTCTCACCAAGCTCACAGAAGAATGGAGCCCCAATTCCTGCACAGTACTTCCAATAGCAGAGAATAGGGTGGCAAAGAGCAGCTTCATCATCCTTTGCTCCCTGCTGGCAGGCCTGCAGAGGGATGTGAGTGGAGGACTGCACAGGAAAGACATGGACCTGTTGGAGAGGAGTCAGAGAACACCACAAAAAATATCTGAGGGCCACAACCCATCTGCTGTAAGGGGAAGCAGAGTTGGTGTTGTTCAGCCTGGAGGAAGCTCCAAAGGAGACCTTCTGGTGCCTTAAAGGGCTTGATCAGAAAGCTGGGAACAGACTTTTGAGCAGGACCTGTTGGGACAGGACAGAGTGTGATGGTTTAAACGAAAGAGAGAAATGGAGACTAGAGAGAAGAGACTTTTGTACACTGAGGGTGGGGAGTCGCTGGCCCATGACCCCCAGGTTGTTTGGGAGTCTGAGCAATGTTGCATGTCCGCTGTCCTGCTCTGCTGGTTGAAGCACAACACAAGGGACAGAGACCTGAGCAAGCAAAGTGTTTCTCCTGAAGCCTGCCAAGTGCTGCACACCTCACTGCAAAAAGGCTCAACACCTCCTCCCACCACCAAGCACGAATGATGCCACACAGGTGGGTAGCTTTGAGCTTCAGCTCTCAAAGACATGGATTAATCATTTGATGCCAGGTGATCACCTTCTGTTGGCTCAAGCCTCAGCACACCACTCCTGACAGACAGGTGCCCACCCACAGTACAGCGTGGCAATAGGCCTTCTGCAAGCCCAAGTCACTCTGTGCTCAGCAGAATGGGCTTTGATAGGTCACACCGGTGGGCTCAGCAGGCAGCAGCCTCCACTTGAACACTTATGATAACTTCTTAAAGAGAGTTCAGTCCTGAAATGCTGAGCTCTTGAAAATCTGTCCTTGGTGTGTAGGTGGGGGCAGGCAGGGAGCAGGGGTTGCACTCGTGTGGATCCTTCCGTGCGTGGATAGAGCTGATTACCTGTCAGGCACAAGTTGTGGGAAGCAGTTTCCAACTCCTAGCCAATGAAGGACTGAAAATGATCACAATAAGAGCTGGGTGAACAAATTGTTGTGAATAATTCATTGCAAATTATATTAACTGAACAGTCACTCAAATGCATTTTCCATTATTCTGCCTGCTCTGCTGATAATTGAACCTCTCACACGCCAGGATGCTGTACATTAATCATCAGTTTATATTTTACCTTTCACATCTGTACTGTGTTAAATGGAAAAAGTTCCCACAACAGCTGTGAAAATACAGCCTAAGTTTTAAGTCACTCTCCATCAGGTGTCCTGGGGCAGCCTCAGACAGATTCTCCTTCCCTGAACATAACAAACTTGCTTCTCAGGAGCCCCTTCTCCTCCCAGGCACATCCAAGCCTCACTTGTTCTCCCCCTCCCCCAACCCAATAAATCAGGGGGAAGACAAAAGCCCCACTGCAGAGGCCCTAAGGAGGATACAGCATGGGGTAATCATCTCCCTCACCTGAGGAGATAGTACGGCACTAAAGATTTTGTCCATGTTACTTCCCACTGAATTTACACTAGGAACAGTTTTTCAGATAAAGTCTTTAACCTAGAAGACTTTTCCATGGAGGGGCTAAAAAAAACTCCAAAACTTTGTCAGTGCAGTTCCCTCTATGTCAATAAACTACAGCAGAAAATTCCAGATACTCTTACAGTCCTATCTATAGCCAACATCTGCATACCTCAAGAATTAATAACTCATAAGGGGAAAAAAAAAAAGCCACTTGAAATGGATACGGGCACCAAGGGTGGGAAAAAAAAAACCCAACACCACCATTCTGACAGGAGGTCCTGATTCCTCCCAAGAAATACAGTGGTAAATTGTCCATACTGACAAGCAGACTGGCCTGAGTCATCCAAGTTTACATACACACAGGCAATTAGGTTTTAAAAGTTGAGGTTAAACTTGTTGGCACCCAATGAGTTAGTTGTGAAAATATTTCAACTCTTCTAGTTGACTTTCTGGCTCTCAGGACACCTTGAACAGCTGTTTTTGCACTGAGGTCTCTATGGAGCAGCACAATTCTTGTATGTTTATACCTGGTGTCACAGAACCAAATGAAGGCTCACTTGAACTAAGATGTCTGCTTTAGCACCCTGCTGGAGTCAGAATCCCAGCATGGTGGGGGTTGGAAGGGACCTCTGGGGACCAGCCAGTCCAACCCCCCTTCTAAAGCAGAAGCACCCAAGAGCAGGTTGCCCAGGTGGGTTTGAAATCTCTCCAGAGAGGGAGCCTCCACAGCCTGGGTAGCCTGCTCCAGGGCTCCAGCACCCTCACAGCAAAGAAAGTTTTTGTGCAGTCATGTTCAGGTGGAACCTCCAGCTGGGTTCCACTTTGTGCCTGTTGCCCTTTGTCCTGACTCTGGGCACCACTAAGAGTCTGTTCTCATCCTCTTGACCCTCACCCTTAGCTTTTGAGGAGCATGCAAAGATCCCCTCTCAGGCTGCTCTTCTCCAGATTAAACAGCCTCAGGGCTCTCAGCCTCTTCTCCTCACAGAGATGCTCATGGCCCCTCAGCATCTTCTGTAGCTTCTGTTGGACTCTCTCCAGTAGTTCCCGGTCTCTGTTAAACTGAGGAGCCCAGAACTGCACCCAGTACTCCAGCTGCAGAGGGAGAACCTCTCTTGGCCTGCTGGCCACACCCTTCTTAATGCACCCCTGGAGATCATTTTCTTTCTTGGCCACACAAGAGCACATTGCTGGCTCATGATGCCTCTGGTCCACTATCACTCCCAGATCCTCCTCCACAAAGCTGCTCCTCCTCAAGTCAGTCCTTACTGGTTCAGGGCATTATTCCTCCCCCAGGTGCAGGACTTTACACTTGCCCTTGTTGAAGTTCCTGGGGTTGCCCTCTGCCCAGCTCTCCAGCCTGTCAGCCAAATGTAGCTTTAGTCTAAAACCCA
>VWYK01000089.1:0-16109 GCA_013399775.1 Semnornis frantzii | reverse complement strand
CCAACAACAACAAAAAAAAAAAACCTCCAAACCAAATCCCCCCAAAAAGCCCCCAACACCAGGCACAGAAAATGAAATCCCACACTCAGGCAGCTTCAAACATTCAGTACACCTAAAAATACACATGGCCCCATTTGCCTGCTGAGCTACAACAGAGACATCCCATCATGATGGATCACCCAGCTTTCTGAGGAAGGTTCAAAGCCTGTTAAGACACCTCCCACCCAGTTTAGAGCTGGGCATACACATTCCTTTTAACATACCCACAAAACCTGGGAAGTCTGGAAAGGGGCCAGCAGAGCCCCATCTGCTTCGTGCCACATTCACACAGGCAGGGACATGTCACACAGCTACACTCTGCCCAGGTGCTGCTTCTCTCTAGGAAAATCTGTGCCTGATTTTGATGCCCCTTGCTTAAGAGGACATATCCTTGATCAGCCCCAAGGAGCCTGCTTCCCATGGCAGGCTCTTCCTGCAGGGTCTGGTTCATACTCGAGTTTCATTCTGACAGCAAGTGAGAGCTGTCAGCAACTCACAAATATATTTCATGCATAAGGTCCAGTTCTTCTCTCCCTCTTTGTGTCTGTTTCAGTCTTTTTTTTTTTTTCTTTGACCCCTGTGCCATCACTGCTCCTTTCTAATCCAAAATGTTCTCTGATTCTGCACAGTACTGGAGCACCAAGAACACTGTAAGGGGAGAGCTGTCTACAGCACTGGTGAGGTTGCACCTCCAATACTGGGTTCAGTTTGAGGCCCTTCAATACAAAAAGGACATTGAGGCACTGGAGCAGGTCTGGAGAAGGGCAACAAAGCTGGTGAAGGGTCTGGAGAGCAAGGCTGGTGAGGAGCAGCTGAGGGACCTGGGGTTGCTTAGTCTGGAGAAAAAGAGGCTGGAGGGGAGACCTTCTGGCTTTCTACAACGCCTTGGAAGGAGGTTGGACTGAGGTGGGAATTGGTCTCTTCTCCATAATTAGTGACAGAACAAGATGAGTCAGAATCAAACTGTACCAGGGGAGGTCTAAGTTGGACATGAGGAACAATTTCATCCCCAGAATTCAAGCTCTAGACCAGGCCACCCATGGCAGTGAAGTCCCCATCACTGGAGTGGTTTAAAAGTTGTATAGATGTGGTACTAAGGGACATAGTTTAGTGGTGACCTGGCAGTGCTGGGTTAATGGTTTGACTCTGTCATCTTAAAAGTCTCTTCCAACCAAAACAGTTATGTGATTCTATAATTCTATAGCTGCATCTTGGATGAATGGGGCACAGCCAGGTGCTGAAACCCTACTGCAGCCCACATTTTTCTAGTTCTGCATCTCCAGGGCTTCAGGCTCTGATAATCCACTTAGTGCTAGTGATGCAGAAGCATCTTTCTTTTATGGTTGCCATCCACTTGGGATTACTCAGAGAAGTAACAGTGTGCAAGTTACCCATCTGCAACCAGCAGTGCTCAAAGGACACAGCAAAACCAAAGCCAAATTCATTTCAAGAGGGAAAATAAATATTACAGGATAATGCCATCTGACAAACTTTCCTAAGGATACAGCATCATGTTCAAAAGCATCCTCATCATCTCCTCCTACTCAGGCTAGTGGTGAAATTGGTCCATGCAAAAGACACCAAACACAGAAAGGAGAACTAAAGCCAGAGATTAGTTTCTTAGTTTGCCATTCCTCATCTGTTATTGACTAAATCATTCTGGTATGGTTTTCACACAGATGATGGGCTTTAAAAGGGATGAGTGCTTTATATAACCCTTGGGCTCAGCTGCCTGCAGCAGGATTTCTGTGGGCAAGGAGCCAGGAGAGCAGATTCCTCAATATCATTGCAACAGGGACACCTGGGCTGCTGAAGAGCCTCTTCGCTCTTTAAGAGGCATTTTTGAGTAGGTATTTGAACAGTGCCAATTTTAAAAGTACTAAAAACCAAATTAAGTCAGACTTAGGGAGGTATAGATCAAGGAGACCAAGGCCAAATTTCTCCAGGAAGGCTCAGAAGCTGCAGTGATAAGCAGGTCAGTGCTAGCTTTTAGGACACTCAGCAGAAGGCACTGACAAAATGCAGAGGGAATTGTCCTGCTGCAGTCGGTGGCCTGAGCAAGGGACACTGACAGAAGGTGAGGGCTGAGGTACAGCCATGTCCTCCAGCAGAGGCTTGATAAGAACCTGCATCTCTGGAATTCCCACCTGGAACGTTGTGCTTGCTAGATGTGAGCAGCACACATCACTTCTCTGCATGTTTCACGCAGAGTTAGACAAAGAGCACCTACAGAGTCAGTAAATGTTTGGCTAAGTCCCTCTGCTCTCCTGCAGCTCAGGCCACTTCCAGCTTTCTCCCTACAAACAGTTCTTCCTGGAAGTCATGACAACACATGCAAATCCACTCAGACAACTCAACATCACAGCCTTTCATCTGAGTAGCACAGAGAATCCCACTTACATACCTGTTCAGAAACTGCTTTTGATGGATTGGACCAAAACCTACCTACTGAGACATGCAGCAGCAATCGCCTCTGATGTCCACCCCAAGCTTATTGGAAAAGAAAGCTTTCAAGTTACCAAAAAAGTAAATGAGGGGGGAGAGAAAAAAGAAAAAGGGGGAAAAAAAGCTTTAATAGAAATTGCAGGTAATAAGTGCTTAGATAAGAAAGAGCAATGGTATCAGGAGGTTAATTCTGCAGCTGAGTAAAGGAAGAGCTTGCCCAGTTGCATTAACAGTAACAGGTGAGCTGAGGAGCAGAAGCATAGAATTGTTATGGTTGGAAAAGACCTCTAAGATCAAGCCCAACCACTGAAGTGTAATAACCTCCAAGGTCCAGGCAGAGCCAGCCTGCAGTGTTCGCAAGAGGATACCCTAACATGCTCTGTGCAGCAGGAAATAGTTCCTATTGCCATTTGAAAGTGTTATTAGAGTCAACAGGCTTTGCCCTAGCTCGGATTTCAGGCACCCAGTGGCCCCAGCTGAGCAGCTGTATGTTGACCTGAGCCACATGAATGTTTTTGAAGTGTCTCAGTTATAAAACAGGAAGCTTTCTATTTAGAGCCACGGAAAAGAGGGTTTGGTGGAGGGCTCAGGAAACACATACCTGCTTTTCAAGCTGCTCTGGACTGATACCAAATGATTCCCAGTGGTGACAGCCTGCTGACCACAGACCAGGAGCTTGCCAGCAGCCTGGGCTCTCCTCCTTCTTTGCTCCTCAGCCTGTCTCACTTCAGAGACCCATTTTTCTATTGGGCTTCCCTAGCCTTGCCCTGGTCTTCAGAGGTGTTCCAATTGCTCAGGCTGTTTTGGCACCTTCTCCACCCTCAGTAGCATCCACTCTGACCTGGATCAACACATTTTAGTGGTTGTTTTTCCCCCTTCAACTCTGGGTCCCTTGAGTTTAGGATGAGTACACTGGGAATGAAGATCTTTAGGAGGCACAGGACCACATCACATCCTTAGGTCTGCTGCCATGGATCATTCACAGAGCAGGGTGCCACACAGGCAAGCTCTAAATGCCTGTGTGAGGCAGAAGTGTGGTGTGTGACACACTCTGCCATGCAGCCCTCTCAGACACAGCTCTGTGTGATATGACAGCAGAGGGAGCTGGTGCCAGCCCCCAGGTCCCGCCCAGCCCAGATGTGTCTCACACCATCACCTACACGGGAGACTGGGGGCACGTCAGGAGTTAAGGTGTGATCTGCTAAAACATCAGCCCCTGCCAGGCAGCAGCACTTCGCACTGGAAACACTGCATTGCCACGCAGTGCTGGAAGGGAGATGTCTACAAAGCAGAAGGTCCTCCCATTTCTTTATTTTTGGACAAAGGAAGAGAGTTTGTGGTTTCCTTTTTAAGAGTAAATGCTACTTTCATGCTTGTTTAGCAGCAACCTGAACTTCACCAGAGAAGCAGATCCTTAGCTCTAACAACTCTTCTGGTGTTGCAGCCTGCAATTATTCAGCAGCACATTTTATATAGCTCAGAGATTTGAATTTCAGCAGAGCCTTTCATCCAGAGATGTCTGAAAGCCCTGCTGCTGGTAGCAGAACGAGGTCCAGGCTGTCTCCTGGGATTTTACAATCAGTTTTTGCCTCGTTTCACAGATGTGACATCTCAGCCTGAGTTAGTCCAAGACTCTGGAGGCTCAGGTTTCCTTGCCAAGGTCACAGTGACAGTCCATGGCACAGCTGTGACAGTGCCCTTGAGTTCCAGGTCCCAGCTCTGCCTTTTGAGCACAAGAAAACTCTTCCTTTCCTCATGCCTGCCCCCTTGGTTGTTCAGCCAGGAGGAAGTGGGCAAAGCAGCTAACAGCCCCAAGAGCAACCAGACCCCGAGGAGAGCAGTGTTTGACAGAGCTCAGTAACTGTGGCCAGGGGTGTTCCAAACAGAAAACCAAAGCCATGGTTTGGCATCAGCTCTTGGCTGGTACCTCTCCCCGGGAAGCTCTGCAGCATTCAGCTCAGACCTGTTTGCTGACCACATTAAGGACTTAGGTAGGCAAGGAAAACAGGTTGCAAGAGGTAGAGGAGTGAGGTCATCTGAAGGGCTTGCAGTGTGGCAGCACACTTGGCTTAGTTACAAATCAGGACTGATGCTGTCACCAAGGAGAAGAATGAAGCATGTTTGGTCACCAAGCCCATGTGGGGCAACCATTCTTGGTCTTCACTAGCAACCCAGCCAGGACAACCTGTGTTTTTACCTTCCCTCTCACAAGCCCAGACCCCAGAAGTTTGCAAGTTTTCAGGGCTGGTCAAATGCCATCACTGTCCCCAAGTTTCAAACCACTTCTCTTCCAATTTCCATCTCAGCAGCTATCACACAGTCTAGAACTTCTCTTGTATATTAAGGATAAAGCACATTCCATTTGCTCCTCAGCCCCAACACCTCCAGTGCCAAAATAACCCCCAGTGCCATGCATCACCCTGGCACAGCTGCTGCTCTGTGGTGCCCATGACAGTCTGACAACAGCTCAGGGTACAGAGACAGCAGGCAGCTGTCACCAGCCCTGCAGCAACTGCACAAAGTCCTTCAGCTAGCAACACACTGCCTCTTGGTGGGACCTGGCCTGGAGCTGTGGGTGACCCCAGCACCAGGGCATGCCAAGCAGGTGCACTTCTCAGAAATACCTATGTCCCCCAACTCCCCAGGCTTCAAATTTGTTTTCAACAGAACCAAATGGATTGCAGAGCCACAGGGATGGCTCTCCCAGCCTTTGGTAACCAGTAGCTCCCCCCTTGAGCATGCTCAAGAGTTTCTCCATGAACATCACCATCAGAGGTGTTCAGCACTACATGGAAAACAGCTCATACAGTTAAAGGTTCAGTCAGAAGTTAACACTTGAGCTTGGCAGAGCTGCAGGTCTTTCACAGCTGCAGCAACACTTACAGTCAATACAACAGGCCTGACAAGGTGGAGAAAGAAATTAAAATGATGGCTGCTATGCACAGAGGACACTGGTCCCCTCCAACCAGGGGCTGAAGCTGGAGATTTTCCACCTCCTGAGCCTGATCTGTTTGAAGATAGTCTGCTCAACAAAGAGCACAGCATAAACATGCTGCAGGTTTCTAATTGTGTGTTGTGGTTTTACCCCAGTAAGCAAGTGGACATCTCACTCCTCAACCCTCCCTGTGGGGTAGGGAGGAGAGAGAAAAAAAAAAGCAAAACTTGTGGGTTGAGGTGAGAACAGTTTGATAACTTAGTAAAATATAACAATAATGAGTATTGACAGGAGTAGTGAAAAGCAATATAACAAAGAGAGTGAAACCCAAGAGAGAGAGAAGTGGTACACAGTGCAATTGCACATCAGTGCTGCCCAATGCCCCTGCAGCAATCAGCCCCTCCCAACCAACTCCCCCCAGTTTATACACTGGGCATGATGTCCTGTGGTGTGGCATATCCCCTTGGTTAATGTGGGTCAGCTCCCCTGGACATTAGCCCCCCATGCCAGCTTCTGGTGCTGCTGCTCACTGGCAGAGCATGGCAAACTGGGGGGGCCTGAACTTAGGGTAAGCACTACTGAGCAACAGCTAAACACCAGTCTGATGGCAACCTGGTCCTCACACTGCAGCCAAACACAGCACTGCACTAGCTACTCAAGAGGTCATTAACTCTGTCCCAGTTGAAAACAGGGCATTCTGCAATCCAAATTTAGGACCTATCACCTTCAGCATCCAAGCAAAAAAAAAAAAGATAAACTAGAAGAATAACAGACAAAAAGTGAATTTCCCTAATGTTTCCTAATTTTATCAAAGAAGGTTTGAAATACCCCTCCAAGACTCCTTAGAGACTACACAAAAGACCTTTAAATTAGGTCACACTGAGCCAACCTGAGTTGGTCTATAACCTGAGTGTCAAGTGCTAAGCATGCAGCCTGCCTTGTTTCAAAAACTACTTCACCTGCCCCATCAGACAAAGTCAAAATCTCCCTCAAACTTCTGTACAGAAGTTCTCTGTAATTTCTGCTTCCCACCATCTCAGCATGACTGTTCCCAGGCTGGGTGATGCAATACAGCTTCATGGTTGCTGGGAGATTAGCCCACGAGGAAGCAGCTTGAGGACTTGACAGGTCATTTGGATTTATCAGAAAGTGTGTGTGGGGAAAGTCCCACTTGTTGCCTTCACCCACCTCAGCCATATCCCAGAGGCAGGCAACTGCTGGAAAGATTTTGGGAGAGGCTACAAAGAAGCTGAGGGGCCTGGAGCATCTCTGTGAGGAGGAGAGGCTGAGAGCCCTGGGGCTGTTGAGCCTGGAGGAGAGCAGCCTGATCAATGCTGATCAACAGCTAAAGAGTGGTGGTCAAGAGGTTTGAGCCTTTTTTCAGTGGTGCCCAGGGATAGGGCAAGGGTCAGTGGGCACAAACTGGAACCCAGGAGTTTCCATCTGAACAGGAGGAGAAACTTCTTTGTTGTGAGGGTGCTGGAGCCCTGGAGCAGGTTGCCTAGAGAAATTGTGGAGTCTCTGTCTCTGGAGAAATTCCAAAGCAGCCTGGACATTGTGACCCTGGGAAAGCTGCTGTGGATGACCCTGCTTTAGCAGGGGGTTTGGACTGAATGATCTCCAGAGCTCCTTTCCAACTCCCACCACACAGACATGCAAGTGCCAGCTCTATGTGGACTCACCACGCAACAGATCTTGCTGCCTGCTCCCCTCAGTTGAGCTTCCTGTGCTTTGATGCAGAAAAGAAAGAACCCACACACGAGGGTCAGGAGCACATTTCTTTTTTAGTGAGTGACTCCACTTTCTAAAGCCATCTCAGTCAGCTTAAAACTTTCATCTGCAGAATAGAGTAAGGCAGAGAGAAAAAAAAGCAGCTCCCTCTCACAAAGGGCTGAGGAGCTGTGTACAGGTCAGCAGAGGAACACAGATGCTGCCTCACAGAAGGGGAGGAATGGTCCAGACCCATACTGGGGATCTGAGCTCAGGACTCCCACCACTTACAAGACTGCTCTGACAGATTTTGGGCTCAGTCTGAGTTTTTCCACTTAATGTAAAGAGGAAGAGAGAGACTAAATTCTCCTTCAGAAAGTGTTTTCCCTTAGTGTTTCAGATCAGGTCACTGCTGTTTCAGAGGTGAGCCCTTCAGTTTCAGCCCATGCAGTCACTGATGGATTTGGCTTTGTATTTACATGCTGGGCTTATTAATACTAACAAATTGCACAGTTTGAACCAGCAAATTAAAATACACCTCATTCCTACAGCTCTTAGGCAAGTTTAAAGCATCCCATTTATCAGAGCAGTAGTTCTCCACATTAAAGATGTTCAGATTCCCAAACCTCAATGCTGGGAATAAGGAATCGAAGGGAGCAGAGGGAAAGAGGAAGCAGAGGAAAAACATCCCACTTGTCTCCCTTCACCCCTTTGAGAGGTCTACTGTCCTGGGATGAAAGGCCCTGTCCAGCTCTCCATGTTCCTACTGAAAGTCAAAAGCCTCCCATACACTCTTCAGCCAGAGTCAGAGCAGCCTTTCCTTTCTGCAGCAGTGGAGAAAAGTTTCAGCTTGCCAAAAACTTGCATTTCCCAAGAAAAGTGCAGTTTACAAAACAACAATCATTAAAATTCCCCATTAAGTTTTGTCATTAGCAATGGCAGGACCATTCTCCTCTCCACGGTGGTGATAACTCCATTTACTTCTGTATTAAACTCAGTCCTGCTAACGAACCATTTCATTCCATCCTGTTTGCTTATGAGATCAGCAGATCTCTCACATCAGGGGGGTTTCATTACATATATACCATTGCAAGAGCCCAAGCATCAAGAGCCACCTTCTAGCTGTCACAATGCAAGAAAGGTGACATCCATCTTCTGGGCTGGATTGCCAGATTCTCCTGCACTCACAGCATCCCTCACACCCACATTTGGTGGGAAGAACCTCCTTACATTGCCATGGCTGTTTCTGTGCAATGCAGGAGAAGGAACTGCATCATTCAATTACCTAAAAACCCCACACTTGGAACATTAAGACAAAAGGAAAGCCAGGCTTGAGCTTTCTATCACCTCCCATTGATCCCACGGTCTGATATTTGGAGTCTAAGATTTACAGTAACAACAAAATACTTTAATAGCTAAGCCCACTTCAGTAAGTTCATTAAAGTAATTAATGCTTAGGTGGTTGCTTGCACTGCTCTGCTGACAGCACTACTTCACAGGGATTGCAGGGATGGATCCCAGTGCCAACACAAGAAACTGGGATTCAGTTCAAGGCTCGTGTGCAATACTGGGAAGATGTAGTTGCAGTTCCATGCAACCCCTTGGGCTGGACACTCCACTACATTTTCCTGCCACTAAATCCAGAATTCAGCATCTCCAGCACTGAGTATAGATGAGCAAGTGAGGCAGCTTCTGGACAGAAGACCAGATTTGTTGCTTCCGTTGATGAACAGAAGAGCCCTTTGCAAGAGCAAGTCCTTCAAGAATGGCAGTGGGCCCTTATAGACCACCATGAAGACAGGAGTCTAAATGCTCTGGTTCCTGGAGGCACCACAGACCATTTCATCCCTTATGAAATTAAATGGGAAGGCTGCACACTCACCAAACCAGGGCTATGACCTTCCTTACACAAATAGTCCTGTCCTTCAGAGATGGGCAGAGATCTGTGTGCTCTGTGTGACTTGTGCCAAGAGCACTTGTACCTGTTTTAGGAGATGCAGGAGATCTGATTCTCATTACCAGCCCTGTGATCAATTATATCCCTCTCTCCACTGTTTTTGGTCCTACTTGGTCTGGAAAAAAACGTTCTTAAAAGAATAGATTTTTTTCCCAGGCAGTTGTTTGTTATAAACACTTCTGAGATGTTTTCCACATTTCACAGAAGCAAATCCCACTCCAAGCCTCCATTACTACCCCAGGTAGAGCTACAACAGAGAAATCCTGTTTGTTTCTGTACACCTTACCATAAAGATGTCCATCTCATTTGCTCACTGCAGGGAGGTCAGGGTAGATGACCTTGAAAAGATCCCTTCTAAATCAAACCATTCTATGACTGTACAAAGAATAATTCCAGGGGGAAAAGTGCCCACTAGACCAGGAGGATCCAACAAGGTCTGGATCTCACACAAGCAGCTACAACCAGCACAGTTGTATAATGGAAACCTGACCTACAAACCTTGAACCAAATTCTAGCTATTCCCCTTTGCAAAGCAAGCATGTGAAGGCTGTATGCTTCCTCCTCCCTGCCTGCTGCCAGCTCCTGCAGCTGGAACCTCTGGCTTGGCTCCACACCCTGACAGGACCATTGTCTCTCCTCCATCCAGCACACTTGGGAAGAGGATCGCCAGAAAAATGTGAGTTAAAGCAGGTCCTGGTTGCTAAATTACATCATCTGTGTGATTCAGTGTTAGGGGACAGAGCACATTTTGCTGGCCAAGATCTCCACACATAACCAGGACACAAGTAGGCTCCTCCTCTTCCGCCCTAACAGGGCATCTGGAGCACTGGAGACAGGAACAGATTCCCAACAGGCATGCATCAAATGGCCACACAGAGTGCTCTGGGGACAGAACAACTGTGGAGGCTAAAAGGAGCAAGATGACAATCAGGTTTGGCACGAAGCACAGATAGCTCTTAGGACACATCAACCTCTTCAGTGCTGAAGCCATGGTCCCCGGTGAGGCTGTTCCTCGAGTGAGATGTTTCTCTAGACAGATCCAGTAAAGCAAACTGGTCTGAGGTGTTTTGTGCACAACAGCAGCATCAAGGAGACAAAAGAGAAGATAAGCACCAGAGATTTCAGTAAGTGCATCCACAGGAGAGGAGAGGAATAGTCAGCACATGAGGGTGAGGTTCAGACGAGACCATCCCCACTGCAGGAGAAGAGGAACAAATCACAGCAGCTGCGACAGGCAGAGGCACCGTGGGAAGAGAACAAGATGTAAGGCAAAGCCACCTCCCCCACTCCAGCACCAGCCCACCAGCACCAGTCACAAGAGCCCCCACCCAACGGGAATTCAGGAAGACCTGGGTGGCAGAGCAGCTGGACAAGATGTGCAAACTCCCTCCTGGATTTCTGTTCTGCAGTAAAAATCCAAGAGTGTTTGAAAAAGGTTCTTCAAGGGACTCTCATAAGAGATCATTGCACTGTCAGCAGCTTTGGGATGCTTTGCAACCATCTGGTCCTTCCACCTCAGAGTATTTAAATCAAGTTGTTTCTTCAGATAGTGGCCCAAACTTGAATGACAAGGTTGCCTCAACTTCCTGGCTGACCACCCCATCCTCACTGGTATTTCCAAATGAGAAATGTGCTGTTGAAGCACATCCCCAGGACTAAACCAGCAGGAAGAGAGTGGGGCCAGGCAATGCCAATGCTGACCCACTGAGAGGTCCTATTTGGCCACAATCCTGGATGAGCTCCCACATGCCCATGTCACAGAGGGTACCACATCTGCCCTTGCAGACAACACTTCCCTTTCTCAAGGAAAAGCTGCTGAACCCTGCCCAACTTATCACAAGAGCAAAACAAAACCAGTCTGGAGACAGGAACGGTTACATGGAAGGGAAGATGTCCCTTCCCTCCACCTGCCTTTCCAGCCTGCTCAAGTGCATTAAAGACACCAGGAGCAGAGTGAGGAGACCTTAGACATCACACACAACCAATGGAGGAGAACTTGCTAAAACAAACGTTTCCCTCTTGACTGCACCAGCAGCTTTGCAAAGGGGGTGATCCCAGAGGAAGCTGCTGCCTTGCTGCTGTTCCAAGTTACAGCAAGGGCAGCAGCACAGCCAATCTCCACAGCAAGGCAGAGCACCCAAATCTGCCCCAAGGAGTCCTGCCTTGCCCCACAGTAACTGGAGGCTCATTCTCCAATCTGTTGAGAGCAATCAAACCAACCGCTGCATTGACTGAACCCTGCTGCTCTCATCAATGCTTAAAGGGTGGGTGGCAGGAGGATGGGGACAGTCTTTTTTCAGTGCTGCCCAGTGACAGGACAAAAAGTAATGAGCACAGAACTTGAACATAAGAAGTTCCATCTAAACATGAGGAGGAACTTCTTTACATTGAGGGTGGTGGAGCACTGGAACAGGCTGTCCAAGGAAGTGGTGGAGTCTCCAGCTCTGGAGTCATTCCAAACCTGCCTGGATGTCTGCTCTAGGTGAAGCTGCTCCAGCATGGGGATTGGACCCAATGACCTCCAAAGGTCCCTTCCAACCCATATCATTCTGTGATCTGTGCTCTAGTACTGCTGAGAACCATGGGCATGGAAGGGGTCCACATGGAAAAGGCAGGACACACCTGCAATGATTTTATGGCACACCAGCAGGGATAATGGGTTTGTGCTCCTCAAAACAAGTTGTTTACATTCCAAGGTGTCACAGATTTTAACCCTGAGCTAGCTTTTCCTCTCTTCTATGTTGGCATACATCACCATTATCAAGACAGCAAAGCTCACAAAAATCAGATTTCCTAGAGAAAGAGTGCAAGAAAATGATGTTTTCTACAGCAAATCAGTTCAACAGGGGCTCAATAAAACATGATTGACAATTAGTGTTTTCTTTCTGACAGCTACTAGCAATTGTCTTCTCCTTAAATCTACTGCATTTGCCAATTTAAAGCTCGTCTGTCCAAAAAAATCAAACAAAACATCTGGCAAAACCTTCCCAGTGAATATTGGCTACAATCTACAAAGTTATATGCTGGAGTGCCACCTGCATCAGACAACACAGCAGTGATTAAGGCAGAGCTGACATAGCTTTATGGGAACAGCCATCAAGCAAATGGAAAAGGGATGGTAACAGCTAAATCAGTTTAGGTTTCTCCTAACAGGGGTAGATCAAACAAAAACTAACCTGATTAGGAGGGAGGGAGACACTGATCCAGATTCATCAAGCAAAGCCAAACAGCTCTACAGTGACATTTCTGGCTGCTTTCCTTACCAGGGTCACACAACGCAGCCAGCAGGTACCAGCGGATCTGGCCCAGATTTACAGGCTAAGGGGGGACCCTTTTAAATAAGGACAGCTTCCCTCCCCCCAGCTTACTTTCCCAGTTAAGTAGCTGTCCAAAAAAATAAAATAGGTCATTTAAAAAAAAAATGCACCCCAAAACTTAATTAGAGTAAGTGAGGTTTGTTGGCAGTGCCCTTCTCCCTGTGCCAAGCAGCTCGTCCTCATTACGGGCAGTGCCAGAAGCCACAGCGCCAGACCAAGGCTCTTAACTCAGCCCACTTCAGCAGTGGGAAGAGCCACAGAGGAAGGGTTTGGTTCAAGCCCTGGCTGTGCCCATGCATGGATCCCCGCCCCAGCATCCCGCTCCAAGGGTGTGTGCTGCTGTGGTTAGGTGGTCCCTGACACAAGTGGGCACTCAGACTGAGGCAGGGATTGTCCCTGCTCCCCCAGGATCTTCACAGTGCTCTATCTCCTGGGAATAAGATGCACACAAGCCCCAGGAGCACCACATCTGTCCTCTCAGGGGAAGCCTGATCCTGGTGTCTACATCAGTCAGGGTGCCATCACCTCCTCTAGTTGGTGCTAGCTGAATATGCTTCTATCAGAGCTGGGCCCAGGAAGGCTGAATGAACAACGTGTTTCTGGGAGCTTTTAAGTCCAAGAGAATGACAGAGGGATGAAGCCAAGCCAAATGGCCAGACCTCTGTCTCATCACCCTTGCTCTGCTCTGGGCACAGCTCCTTCCACCTCAAGCTGTCAGTCCCACTTCACAGGAGGCAAGCAGTGAATAAACATTGTCCTTCTGCTGGGAGACAAATCTCTGAATGGAAAAGCAGCCAGAAATATTTCCTCTTCTCTTGCTTCCCTTAGGATAACAGCACAGATCAACGCTGCAGACATCCCTATTACAGGGGGAACCTCATTGCTGAATGGCACAGCACAATGTGATGACCCAAATTTTGGATCTACACTGCAGCTTGGGTGCTGGCAAGCACTCCAATGACAGTTTTCATTGTTCTGAAAAGCAATGGGAAATTGCCACAGAGCAAATGAGAATACTTTGGGTCAGGGGGCAGAGCAGCAGCTCGTTCACAGCTATCTGTGATTTCGCAACTGCATGATTAAAGTTATAGAAGGATAAATTTGCTATGAAAGCACACAGGGAATCCTTGGATGTCCTTATTAGAGGAAATTTTGAACTTGCTGACCCTTCAAATAAAAGTAAAATGGACTTGCAACAGCTCTCCATGACCTACTGTCACCTACCAACTCAGGTATGTTGTGTTTTTGGCACAGCAGCCAACAGCAGCTTGGAAGTTGACTGGCTACAGCCTGGACTGAAGCTTCATGCCCTTTTCAGGACTTGCATCATTGTTTTGACAAGATCAGCTTCAGGAGGAAACAAACCTCTGTGATCAGCTGCCTAAGCGCCAAGAGGATGTCACTGTGGGTCTGCTGGGACTGTTCTTGCTGAAGCTCAGGCTCTTTCCAATGCTTTCTATTTCAGGCTACCACACCAAAATCTTAATTAAAGGAAGAGTCCCATTTAGATTCCCATCGAGCCCTGCTCTAGCCTTGCTCATTAAAGACAAACTGGCAGGATCTGCAATGAGAAAATAAACCAGGTCTGAAAAGCTGGAGAGGCATGGGAAGAATCTGAGCTCCTAAGTAGGCTGAAGCTCATGCTCCATGGGAGTGCCACATGTGGTCCAACCCCAGGTTTCTAAGCCAGGTGCTGGTCTCTGAAGAGCTGAAGGACTCTCCAGAGGGTTAGCCACAGCACCTGTCTCCTCTGACAACACAGCAGAGCTGAACCCAGGGCTGGTGAACAGATGCAGAACGTGCTCTTCTCTCCATGGTCTTAACAGGAGCAGAATGGCTGAACTCTGCAGCACTCATTGCTCCCTCCTGACAAATCCTGTGGATTTCCAAACTGATTTCCTTCTCCCAGGCCATGAAGCAGAGGTGCAGCAGTGAAATCTCAGCACAACAGAGCTGCCTCAGTCCAGTCTGAGCACCTCATGGCTTCCATTCAATAGTAAACTGCTGACAAAATTTTACTTGCATTGAAGTAGATGGGCACAGAGAACACTTCAGACTGGAGAATTTGAAAGATTTTGAGTAATATTGAATGGAAACAATGAAGTTCTGTTGTGGTAGGCCTGAATAGGCCAAAATAGGCCTGAACATGTCCTGGTTTGCCCAGACATGTTCTGCTCTCCCTTCTTCTGCTATGGGGAGAAGCAACTGCAGGAACAAGGACAAAGAACCTGGAGGCACTGAGTCTAAGGAGCCTGGCTCACCCAGACTTGTTTTGCTCCTGTTTGCATCTTGTGGTGAACAAGGTACACACACAGGCTTCTGCCTGCTTCATGCAAGGCCTGTGTGCTGCCCAAATTTGGGTAAAGCAAGCCTATGGCTTCACCTGATATGGTCAAGCTCAGCTAACTGCATTCTGACTGGCTATTCTGTGTCCAAAGGCTCAGCAGTCTCAGGCTGCATTGATAAAAGAGATGAGCAGGTAGAGACAATCTTCTTGCTGCACACTTGTTTGCCGTCACTGCCATTGCCTCTGCCTTAACATGTTCTGCTTCTGGCAGTGATTCTGCCCTTGTCTTCTGCAGCATTATGCATTAATTGTAAGTTAGCCCTGCTGCTTAATAGGAAGCCCTGATGTTTTGAACTTCAGCTGCCTGGAAGCTGCACTGCTTTGAGTATACCAGAAACAGGCTCTAAATGCCTCCACATGATGAGCCTGCAGAGCTAGTATGACACTGTGCTAAGACTGCACATTGCATGGCATCCTGCCTGCACCTGAAAGTCCTCCTGCCAAGATGGGGAGCCCTGGAAGGGACACACAGATCTTCCAGAGAAACTATCATAAGGCCAAAGATATCCTGCCTCCTTGCCAGACTTTACAGGGTGCTGAGGAAGGAGGCAGAAGCCTCAGCAGCTAAGACACCAACAGAAGCTCCTGAAAGTGTTTGGGTACTCTTGAAAGCTGTAGTAAGTCCTGGGGAATGGGAAGATTAACTTTTATGAGTAAATATTCGAAGCCTCTCTCCAAGAAACTCTAACTAGATTGTATTGTGCCTTCCTGCCTTAGTAGCAGCCAGGAGCCTCTCAAGTCTGCTGGTGGGCAAGAGGTATAATTGAAACTAAGAACCTCTTTCCAGTTTTAATGTTTGCATTTGTTAGTTATTTCTTCAAGTGTTCTGGTTTTGCCTGTTCCCTGTGTGTATAAGTATCCAAACCCTGCATTTAGGACACTGTAAATAAGTTTTCTGACAAGATCAAATGCTAATAAACAGTTTTCACAGTTATTAACAATCTTTGCCTGGATATGAAAATTAATATCATTAATTTTGTATAATTCCTAAGAATCCCTTGGAGTGGGGCACCTCTGCTGCAGGACATCTATGGTATGCTCAATGGCATGGGACAAGGAAGTCAGCTGGAAGAATACACCAAGACATCACAACTCACTGTCATACTTTCAACCAGAACCAGGCAGGCAGCTGCACTTGATCTCCAACTTTTGCTGCTCTGAATCAGACCAGAGTGGAAACACTTGGAAAGTGCCAGAACCTCCCCCACCCACTCCAGATGTGGCTGTTTCCAGACAGATGTAGGTGTAGCACAAGACAGACACAAGCTGTGTGCAGATAAGGCTCCTCTGCTGTGGAAACCACCATCGGCCAACTGGGTTGAAACTGAACTGGGGCAACCAATGTGTGATAGTGACCTT
>VWYK01000087.1:0-17135 GCA_013399775.1 Semnornis frantzii | reverse complement strand
TGTGAGAGTGACAGAACCCTGGATCAGACTTACCTTGTTTATCTATAGTTAGTACCTTTGTTTGTGCTTCTGAATGGCTTCAATTGTTCTGTGTATTGAAATTGAAAATCAAAAGCAGCAGTAGACTGAAAGCATCCAGTGTCACACTCACACCAGCTCTGAAGAGATGTGCTTCCCCTGCAACATCTAAACCCCTACTGTAATAAGTTATTGCATTTGGTATCCTGCTCCATTCCTTGTATGTGTTATTTGAATAATGTTATTGTCTGGTAGGATGCTTATCCTAAATTATTCCTCTGCCAGTTTGACTACTGGTGCAATTTTATTCTCATTAGCACAGTAGGATTTTTTTGATGGCTCAGAATTACTCAAATACAAAATGTGATACTTACTTTTTAATAATGAGAAACAATTTCTCCTTTAAAGGTTGATTTAAAATGTAGGCTAATAAATGGAATGGGGAAAAAAAAGCTTACAACAACTTTCAACAACTCTCGAATTATGAAATTCTGTTCAACATTCATGAGGACAATGTGTATTTTAGAAACAAAAATAGTTACAAGAACCCTGAAATTATTTCCTCGAAACCAAATTTTAAGCAAAAATACCACATTCCTGTCTTCACTGTTCCAAATGGAACAGATGTTTTGCCACTGCCATCTTTAGGTATGCAAATATCAAACATTAAGTTCAGTGTTGGTCTCCTCTCCTCAGCAGCAAGTGATAGGATGAGAAGAAATGCTCTCAAGTTGCACAAGGGGAGGTTTAGGTTGGACATCAGAAGAACCTTCTTCACTGAAAGGGTTCTCAGAGCCTGGACAGGTTACCCAAGGAGGTGGTCACATCCCTATTCCTGGAGGTGTTTCCAAGAGGCAGAGATGTGGTGTCGAGGGATGAGGTTTGGCAACGGACTTGACAGCATTAGGTTAGTGGTTGGAATAGGTCATCTCAAAGGCCTTTCCTCAACAAAATGATTCTATGAAAACTACATAATCACATCAATAAATGCCACATGTATGTGATATAACCTAATGAACTTACATCAGGAAACTTCAGTAAGATTGACAAATCCAATGCCAAGCACTCTGGCTGTGAAGAACTTCTTCCTAACATCCAGCCTGAACCTGCCCTGGGGCAGCTTGAGACTGTGTCCTCTTCTTCTGTCACTGGTCTGTCACTTGTTCTGTCTCTAGAAGAAGTGACCAACTCCACCTGGCTACAAGCTCCCTTCAGGTAGCTGCAGACAGCAATGAGGTCTGCCCTGAGCCTCCTCTTCTGCAGGCTGCACACCCCCAGCTCCCTCAGCCTCTCCTCACAGGGCTGTGCTCCAGGCCCCTCACAGCCTTGCTGCCCTTCTCTGGACACCTTCCAGCACCTCAACATCCTTCTTAAACTGGGTGGCCCAGAACTGGACACAGCACTCAAGCTGTGGCCTGAGCAGTGCTGAGCACAGGGGCAGAAGAACCTCCCTGCTCCTGCTGGCCACACTGCTCCTGATCCAGGCCAGGATGCCATTGGCTCTGCTGCCCACCTGGGCACACCGCTGGCTTGTGTTCAGCTGATGTGAACATTCATAGAATCACAGAACTATGGAATCATTAAGGCTGAGAAAGACCTTTAGGACCATCAAGCCCAAGCATAAGCCAAGTACCTTGACCATTAACTTTACACCTTTCCACTGTAAAAGAAGAACAAACCCCAAAATGTCTTTGAAATCTACACAGAGGATGTGAATCACCTATTCTAAGATCATGTTGACTGATTGCTATTTATTTTAAGTTCTTCATGTATAGGAAAAAAAAGTGAATGTCATTGAATGGGAGAGAAGAGAAGGATATTACTGAGCTGGGTGTTTAATAAATGCCCTTGCATAAGTTACTATGACAGTGCACCAAGGAAGACATGAAACCTCCATTCTTTCAGGAAGATTACAAGGGAAAGGAAATGAATAATATTCCTCTTATCTAATATTTTCTCCATAGCTGCTTTGCAGGGCACGTTTCCAGGGAAATGGAGGCTTGGAGAAATCATATTGGCAAAGAAATAATCAGGATGGATGTTTGCTGAATAGCAGGACTGTCACAACACCATTTTCCAGATCAGCAGCAGGTGAACATCAGTAGGCTTAATTCAGATCTTTCCTTTTGCATTTAGGAACTGACTGAAATCTACCTAAGCAAACTGGAAAAAACCCCACAGCTCTGCAGTTCTGTTCCTTAAATAACATTGTCATATGAGAATCACAGAATCATACAATCAGCCAGGTTGGAGGAGACCTCCAAGCTCATTCAGCCCAACCTACCCAGTTCCAGCCAAGCAACCAGACCGGACCAGAATTTCTTCCTCACATCCAGCCCAAACCCGCCCTGGCATAGCTTAAGGCTGTGTCCCCTTGTTCTGTCACTGATTGCCTGGGAGAAGAGACTAAACCCCACCTGACTACAACCTCCCTTCAGGTAGCTGTAGAGAGCAGTGAGGTAAATGATTTCATTTCAAATGATTTCACTTTCTGACCAGCTCTGTAATACACAGGAATCACCACAGAGACTCTGCTGCTGAATTGGCAGCCTTGGGTAAGAAAATCAGTTAGTGCTTTGGAAAGCAGAGATTCCTGCCTGCTGTTTGAGAACAGCACATTCTTTAGTTTGGGTGGTTACTCATGCTCTCATGAATGATACTCATGGCATCCTTCACAGAGACTACAGCTTCCCAATCCAGCCCCAGGAGAAGTGGCAAAAGCAGTGCTTTAGCAGATGTCATTGACAACTTCCTGCTAAGTGTGCTACCCATAGGCCCTCGTGAGCAGTGTCAGAACCTTCCTCCTTAATTCTTTCCTTTTCCCATTCTGCTAGACATTGAGATCTGCTATTCACAAGCTGCCTTTGTTGAGGAGCCCAGGCATCAGCTTTCTCAACACAGAGTGTGAAAGAGAGAAAATGAGTTAGAAATTGAAATGACAGCTTTGGTGATGGCTTTGTGTTCATCCAGTCAATTGTGCCACAGTGTAATCCAATGAACCATTTCCAGTGTACCTCAGGAAAAAAACCCCATGAAGGAGCAGTGAGAGTCTGTATTTCTCCTTTTAGCACAGCATATGATGTCTGCAGTCTCATTTCAACTTGCAGAAATGAAATTGCTACCAAATGTTCCTTCTAATTGAAGTTTTTACTGCCTGCAAAGTTCTAAAGTAGTAATACCTAAAACCCACAGCTTAACACTTTGACCTGCCCAGGAACCCCAAGGAACCTCAGAGAAAACTATCAGCATGAGGAGCTCTATCGTATAGTACTCAACTCCCTTCCAAACCAAACTGCTGTAGGATCCTATGAGAACACATGAAGCCACAGAACACTTCTTGTCCTAAGTCAGAGGAACTGCTTAAAATCTTTTGCCTGTCTGTTGCTTAAAATTCTGCTGTGCCTACACAGCCATTTCAGTTGTTGTCTGACACACTGCTTCAGAATGTCTCACTAACCTCTGCTCTGCCATTTTCTTTTCCACCTTTTTACTTCTGTAAAGCACTGTGTACAAGAAGACAGGACCATGGACCTTTGGGGGTTTAAATATTGTTATTCTCTTCAGGAAAATATCCTCTGTGTTGAGTAGCATAGCTGCCTGCAGCAGGCTACTTCTGCTCTGCTATTTTCTTTTCTACCTTTTCACCTCTGTAAAGCACTGTGTACAGTAAGACAGGACTATGGACTTTTGGGGGTTTAAATATTCTCTTCAGGAAAATATCCTCTGCACTGAGTAGCATAAGCTGCCTGCAGCAGGTTGTGACTGGATTGCAGGAACCTGCTGACCAGACATTGCAACGAGCTGGAGTAGGCTGTCTAGGGAAGTGTTGGAATCACCATCCCTGGAGGTGTTCAAAAAGTGAGCAGCTGTGGCACTTCAGGACATGGTGTGGTGGTCACAGAGGTGTTGGGCAGAAGGTTGGACTTGATCTTTGGTTGGACTTAGAGATCTTTTCCAACCTCAGTGAATCTATGATTCTACAATCTCATGTCTGATATGCATTCAAATCCCAGGTAGTGAAAATTGAGCTCTGTGAGCTGGGTCTGACTTTTCTAATCAATTTCAGTGCTTTTTGGAAGCGATGAAGGCACACAAGGAAAATTAAAACAAACAAACAAATAAGCAAACAAACAAAACCCCCACAAGGATCAGAAATCCTTTAAAAGGAAGACAAAGAGAGTGCTTATAGAATGATAGAATTGTTTCAGATGGAAAAGACCCCCAGGACAATTGAGTTCAACCATCGACCTCCCACCAGCATGCCCACTAAACCATGTCCCCAAGTGCCATGTCCCCATGTTTCTTGAACACCTCCAGGGACAATGACTCCACCACATCCCTGGGCAGCCTGTTCACACTGCCTGATGACTCTTTCAGTAAACAAACTTTTCTTAATAACCAACCTAAACCTCCTCTGGCACAGTTATAAGACCTGACCTGAGTTTGAAATGAAAAGCTCTTAGGAGACCTCCCATTTTAGCTCTCTGAGACTTCCCGTGGTGAAGCTTTAGATTAAAGCTTTTAATGAAGCTCGAGTGTGGAAAGCAACAGAATTGCCATCCAATTTAGCTGATAGAAACCCAGCAAAGAGCACTGGAGAAACAATAGCTGCAAGAGACCAACGTAATTTCAGCAGTAATCTGCACAGCATGGAAGTTCCCCCTCCCTGCTCCCAACATTTGCCAGTCTTTAATAGGTATCAGCTCTCTGGCTTCCTTTTTCACCAGGCCTGAGATCTGGGAAGTGTCAAAGCTGTTGGAGTAGATAATGGCTGCTACATAGGTGGTAATGTTTTCCATCTCCATCTGAATGTTTCTGGCAGAGACAAAAAAGTAGACATGACACTTAATTTTCATATTCTTCTAGGAGAATCACAGAGCATACAAGGGTGGGGGTTGGAAGTGACATCTGGACATCATCTAGACTTGAACACCCTGCCAAAGCAGGTTCACCTAGGAACGTGTCCTAGGTGGGTTTGGAATCTTTCCAGAGGAGGAGACTCCACAACCTCTCTGAGCAGTCCTGCTCCAGGGCTCCAGCACTCTCACAGAAAAGAAGTTTTTGCTCATGCTTAAGTGGAATGTCCTGTGTTCAGTTTGTGCCAGTTGGGCACCACTGAAGAGCCTGGCTTCATCCTCTTGCTCTCTGTCCCTTAGCTCTTGCTGAGCATTCAGAAGATCCCCCCTCAGGACTCAGCCTTTTGGAGCACTTAGACATTTCCCATGTTGTGGCTGTCTGATGTGTCTTCAGCCAAGCATCAGCTCTGAAGTGAACTCTTTTATCTTGAGACATCACAAAATAACTTTACAACCTCTGAATGTGTAGCATCCCCTGCAATTTAAGAAGCCTGTTTAAGATCCTAACAAGAAACAGAGTTTGTTTCCTTTGCTGGAAATCAAAAAGATGGGGCAGGTAGGTAACAGAGAGCTGCTGGAAAATTGGCAGGTTGCTTGAGGACTGTACTGGGTTTGGCAGGTGTTGAGTGAATTGTCTTTGAAACCATCCCTGTGGTGCAGTGGTTTGGATTCATGGCTGTTGCTAAATAGTGATGTCATCAGTGGTTTGTCCTTTCCTATTCTACAGCCCCATCCCTGCACAGAGACTAAAAAGCAGGGAATATCCCAGATTTACCAGGGGAGTATCACACATACAACAGCATCATAGTTAGCATTAAAATACGAGACATAGAAAGGCATGGAGCTCCTTGGCTTCCAGGGTGACCAAGTTCTCCCCTGCTTTGTTCAATGGGGGAGGGGGAAATTAGTAAGTGGTGCTTAGATGCTGGGCCTGGCTCAATCCACCACAAAAAAGAAAGCAAAAACAAAACAAAAAACCCACAAAAACAAACCAACCAAGCCCACACAACCCCACAAAACCGAAGGAGGAAGGCAAAAGTAAAGGCAAAATTATTCCTATTGTAGAAACAGACACTTGTAGGTAAAAGTGAACAAGTTCAGAGCACAGAGATGAAATCCTGTTCACGTGGAATGACATCCTGTTCATGTCAAATGAAAGGCACTGTCAAAGGAATCTATTTGCCTGGTATTTAAGTGAGAATGTTTTTACTGTTGTCAGTGTTTTTATTCCTTTTTTAATTGATACCCAACACAAACCTCCCCTGGCACAATTTCAGGTCATTTCCTGTCATTCTCTCACATGATACTAGGGAGAAAAGACTGAGCCCCACCTCACTGCTTTTATGGAGTTGAAGAGAGAGAGAGGACATCTCCCCTCAGCCTCCTCTTCTGAAGACTGAACAATCCCAGTTCCCTTAGCCACTTGTCTCCAGACTTGTTCTTTCAGCAGCTTTGCTGCCCTTCTCTGGACATGCTCCAGTAACTCAGTGTCCTTCTTGGAGCGAGGGGCCCAAAACAGAACACAGTACTCAAGATGTGACCTCACCAGTGCCAAGCTGAGGGGGACAGCCACTTGCCTGGTCCTGCCTGCCCACACTATTCCTGATGCAGGCCAGGGTACTGCTGGCCTTCCTGGGCACACACTGGCTCACCTGCAATTGCCTGTCAATCTCCCACGGGCAGCTCTCCACTTATGCCCAAGCCTGGAGCATTCATGAGGCTGTCGTGACTTGGCCTTATTAAAGCTCATACAGTTTGCCTCAGTGCATTAATCCAGCCTGTCCAGATCCTTTTGCAGACCCTTCCTGCCTTTGAGTAGCTGAATACTCCCTCCTAATTTAGTGCCATCTGCCAACTTACTGAGGGTGCCTCCATTCTCTCCTATCCACCACTGACAAGACATCAGAGAAGTGGCCCCAGACCTGAGCCCTGGGGAGCATCATTTGTGATGCCACCATCTGTACTTAACTCCATTCCCCACCATCCTTTGGGCCCAGCCACCCAGACAATTCCCTTCAGTTATTCTGTTATGCAAGATGTAACATCTCAAAGAGTGACTTTGGGTTCTGCACCTTCCTGACCCTTGCACACAGGAAATATCATAGTGAAAAGGCCTGTCACACTCCACTGAACAAAATTAAAGCTGAGCCAAAGGATCTATCGAGTAAGATTAATTTCTTAGTTGTGAATGGAAACATAATACACAGAGATATCACAGTCATGGTCTCCTACCATAGCATATTCTCATATTAATCTTGCAAATAGCATTCAAAATTAATTAGAAAATCCAGCACTGTCATTCCTTCTGAAATAAAAATGCTTTATTTCAGCTGTAAGCAGAAAGTTAATGACCAGCACAAGCCTTTGAAGGGAAATGATGTTTGGAGATGGCAGTGCTCAGGAGTCACTGTGCCTTCACACTGAGGAAGCACAGCAACATTTCTCTTTCATGTGCCAGCCTGAATGAAAGCCATTCCTGGAAAGATGTGGATCTTGATTGTGAGCACTGCAAATGTCTGACCTTGAACATGAGTCACATTTGTGTTAAGGTTCTGGCATGTCAGACACTTTTGCTCCCAGCTCTGCCAAAATCAGTGGAGGATGCTCAACTGCTTATTTTGTAATTATTTTATTTTTATTTTTTTAAAGTATTTTTAGCTTCCTCCCCTGCCCCTTCTGGCAGTGGTAGAACCAGAGGTGATGAGACAACCACAGTAGGTTCCCCCTGAGCATCAGGAAACACTTCTTTACTGTGAGGGTAACTGAGCATTGTAACAGATTTCCCACAGAAGTTTTGGAGTCTTCCCCTCTGGAGCCCTTCAAAAGCTGTCTAGACCTGTTTCTGTGTTACCAGCTCTGTGTGGCTCCGCTTGAGCAGGGATGTTGGACTACACAGCCTCCAAAGGTCTCTTCTAACCTCAACTCTTCTCTGATTCTGTAACTGACTCTGTGATTCTGTGACTCTTTCTGTAGCTCTAGGATATATAAATTCTGTTACTTTCAAACAATTTTAGGTGATGAAGATGATGGTACTTTAATAAAGGATATTAGTTCCTCTTCAAGTCGTACTTCAAGAAAGAAATCTAAAGAGAGATCTAACATCCTGGTTGATTGGGTCTGAGGCTTTAAAAAAAAAAAATCCCTTTCAGGAACTGACTAACAGAAAGTGCTGAAATATTTGCTATTTTACTTATTTCTAGAAGATTTCACAGAATTCCAGCATAGTAGGGGTAGGAAGGGACTTCTGGAGATCATTTAGTTCAATCTCCCCTCCTAAAGCAGGGTCACCCACAGCTGGCTGCACAGGATCACAATGTCCAGGTGGGTTTGGAATCTCTCCAGAGAAGGAGATTCCACAGCCTCTCTGGGCAGCCTTCTCCAGGGCTCCAGCATCCTCACAGGAAAAGTGTTTTCCTCATGTTTAGGTTAATTAGATTGATTTGAGATTGACTTCCATTCACTTTTCTGTGTGTCCTTTATTACAGTTTGCTTTGTGTTCTTGTTGGGAACATACTAGCCAATGTAGGCAAGATCCATAGAATCACAGAAACACTGAGATTAGAAAAGACCTCCAAGATCATCAAGTCCAATATTCTACCAAACACCTCTATGACCATAACCACCTCCATCCACAATCACCCTTGACAACATCCCAGACTACACAGGAAATTTCACAAAGAACCTGACCCCAAAATGGTTTTACACTTTCTACCACCCTACCAAAATGTCTGTGTTGAGAAATCATCCTCATCAATATACTCACTATGATATTATTTCAGACCCTTGAAATCCCACTGCTGAAGTATCCTCTTGCAAGGGAAATGTTAGATTAGAGTGCACAAAACAGCAGTGTTTTAAATGAGACTGTTAAAAAACTCAAGCCCATATTCAAAGCCTTTCTTTGTGGCCTGACTTTCTATGGAAATTTAGAAGGCTTTATGGGATGGGATTTGCTTGGTGAGGAGCCTATCAGACTTAACAATAATACATTTGTGAAAGTCATTTTTGTATCCTGGCAGACAATGGGCAGCTGAGGATTTCTCAAGTATCAGCAGCAGTTGCAGGGTAAGGATCTCATCTTCTAGTGATGATGTTTCAGGAGATGACAGTTAAGTAGTTCCTCCTTCAGAGAGTATGAAGGGGAACATCAGTTTGATTCCAAGAAAATCTCAAATTTTATTCCTGGATAAACACAAATATAAGCAAAATAGACAAGATTCATAGTTTGCGTTGGAAGGGACCTTAAAGATCATCTAGTTCCAAATCTGCTGCTGTGGGCAGGGACATCTTCCACTAGATCAGGTTGCTCGAGGCCTCATCCAACCTGGCCTTGAATACTTCCATCCACAACTTCCCTGGGCAATGTGTTCTGGTGTCTCATCACCCTCACTGGAAAGAATTTCTTCCCAATAGCTATTCAAATCTACTCTGTTCCAGCCAACAGCCTCCTGGCCTGGATCAACAATCAGGTGACCAGCAGGGCCAGGGCAATGACTGCCCCTTAGCAGTCTGTATCAGGGGTGGTGTGGCCAGCAGGACCAGGGATGCAATTCTGCCCCTGTACTCGGTGCTAGGCAGGCCTCACCTCCAGCACTGTGTGCAGCTCTGGGCCCCACACTGCAAGAGAGACACTGAGGTGCTGGAGCGGGGCCAGAGGAGAGTGACAAGACTGCTGAGGGGGCTGGAGGGGAAGGTTTATGAGGAGAGCTGAGGGGGCTGGGGGTGTTCAGCCTGGAGAAGAAAAGACTTAGAGGAGACCTTATCACTCTCTACAGCTACCTAAAAGGAAGCTGTAGTCGGGTGGGGTCAGGCTCTTCTCCCAGGCAACCTGTGACAGGACAAGAGGACATGGTCTGAAGCTGCACCAGAGGAGGTTTAGGTTGGATGTTAGGAAGCACTTCCTCATGGAAAGGATGATTAGGCACTTGAATGGGCTGCACAGGGAGGTGGTGGAGTCACCACTCCTGGAGGTCTTTAAGAAAGGGTTGGATGTGGCACTTGGTGGCATGGTTTAGCTGATGTCGTGGTGTTGGGTTATAGGCTGGACTTTGGTGATCTCAGAGGTCTTTTGTCGCCTCAATGATTCTGTGATTCTATAACCACAACACCATGCAGTACAGCTTCAGCAGGACTTACTTGAGCACTCCACGGAGGTGACATGCCAGTATGACTTTCTGTCCCACCCAGGCTATGCTAACTCCTTCTGGTCCCACAAGACCACCCCTGCAAGCAGACCTCACTGAAGTTTAAATTCATGCTAACTGGTTCCACTGAAAAGTAAAAATGAAGCAACAAGTAAAGAAACAAGAAACAACAAAAAAAAGAAACAAGTAAAGAATAAACCTCCCTTTATAAAACGAAAAGGTCCAAGGGAGATAGTACTGAGGTTTTCTTTCTCATATTGTAGACAGCGAAAACAAATCTTGAAATTGAGGCAAAAAGTTGTTCTTTTAGAAGCTGAATTTGCTATCCTTTTTCCAGTCAGTTTTGATGTTGGGTGGTTTGGGGTTTTTTTTTTCCTTTCTGAGCAGTTAACATTTGAAACACTCAATTATTCTATTTCATCTTCTATTATACATAGTTTTCACATAGCTTTCACCACTTTTAAAAAATATGGAGCTAAGGGAATGAAAAAAAAAAAAAGAATTGAAGCCACCCCTGAGAGCATTGTTCCCACATTCTATTACTGGCTGGCAGGAGGACGAAACACCTAGTAAAGAAACTAAGAGAAATGGAAGAGAATACTTAAAAGGCACTAGAAGGCTCAGGAAAGCTTGAAATGTTTTACAAAAGCTGTGATCTGTAGGTTTTGCCTACAGCCAACATCCACTCAAAGTGGAAAAAGCCTGAAAGAAAAAAAAACCCTCTGAAACAGATACCTCATGGAGATATTCTAGCCAACAGGTCTCCAGCTCTGTGCTTTGAATCAAAGAATTTGAAAAACCTTCTGTGAAAGATAGAAGAAAAAGGGAGATTTTTTTTTTTCCCCTCCCTCAGTAAGCTGAGTTTTCCACTGGATCTATTTTAGCAGCAATTTCAGGCCAGTTTGATGTTTGCACCACGTTCTGAAGTGTATCTTTTAAAGCGCTGCTTTGCAATGCATTCCATGATAGTGCCTAAGAAGAACTTTGCTAGAGAAGCAGAAATACTTCGCTTGATCTCAACACTCTGACAATGAACTTTGGGGCAGAGATAGGATGCTCAGAGAATAATAGAACTGCACAATCACTAAGGTTAGAAAAGACCTCTAATATCATCAAGTCCAGCTGTCAACCCAACAACACAGTGACCACTTACACCTGTCCCCACAAGCCCTATCTACACATTTTTTGCACACACGCAGGGATGGTGGTTCCACCACCACCCTGGGCAGCCTGTTCAAATGCCTGACCACTCTTGCAGGAAAGAACTTTTCCCTAGTATCCAAACTAAACCTCCCCTGGCAATTTCAGGCCATTCCCTCTCATCCTTTCACTAGCCACTTGGGAGAAGAGACTGACACTACAAACTCACTACAACCTTCTTTCAGGTAGATGTTGAGAGTGAGAAGGTCTCCCTTCAGCTTCCTCCAGCCTAAGCAAGCCCTAGTCCCTCAGCCACTCCTCACCAGACCTGTTCTCTGGACACTTCACCAGCTTCATTGCCCTTCTCTGTACCTGCTCCATGTATTTATTTGTGTTTCCATTTTTTATATGGTTATCTATCTATCTATCTATCTATCTATCTATCTATCTATCTATCTATCTATCTCTATATATATCTATATAATAACATATGTTACATGGTTTAAACTGGTAGAGGGGAGATTGAAAGTGGATGTTAGGAGGAAGTTCTTTACAGTGAAGGTGGTAAGGCACTGGAACAGGCTGCCCAAGGAGGTTGTGGCTGCTCCCTCCCTGGAGGTGTTCAAGGCCAGGTTGGATGAGCTCTTGAGTGACCTGTGCTAGTGGGAGGGGTCCCTGCCTATGGCAGGGGGGTGGGACTAGATGAGCTTTGAGGTCCCTTCCAACCTTACCATTCTATATATACAAATTTATAACAGAGGTAACTGTAAAACTTGATGCACTGATGTTGAAGGGATCTCTATTCTCTATCCTAGATGAGGCCACTTCCAGCCCAAACCATTCTATAATCCTAGGAGAAAAAAAGTGGCATTTAAAATTTGGGGTTAAACAGCAGCATTTTTAAAAGAACCCAAGCCAGATGAAGCAGTGTGTGACTGAAGAATAGAAAAGGGCAAGGAATGATCTTCTCAGCTAATGGTTCTGCTATTTTGCTCTCAAGACAAGGTAAAGCTTCAGAAAATTGGGAGATAAATGGCAGATGAGATAATGCAATCTGACTCTACCAGAGAAAAAGAATTCTGACATGATGTCCTTTCTTTCCTTGACATGACATTTACTTTCATGCAGGCAACTAGAAAAAATAATATCTCTGGACATCTACAAATGCTTCCTATCACACCAGATGGAAAACTATTGTAAAATATGGCAAGCACGGGTGGCAGAAAACCTATGAGGTAAATGAGCAACTGGCTGAAGGGAAAGCCCAAAATGAGTCATACTGAAAAAGGAGTTTGGGGATTGTAAGGCATTTACAGTACAACTTGGGACTAACTTTATTTACCTTTTCATTTGATGATGTAGCTACACAAGTCAGCTCATGAAACTGGGGAGCAGTCATTACAAAGGGGAACAGAGGAGTCCTGGAGAAAGAACAACTGGTGTTGAGGATTGGAGTCATGGCACGTCCTTTGGGATAAATAATAAGATGAGAACTCACTAACTGGCAGCAGCAGAAGTCAAAAAAATTCCCAAACATCCTTCTTTAATAGGTCAGAGAATGAGAATTAATGGAGGTGAAGATGGCTCTGGTTTGAGCCATGCTGAACTGCTGGATCTGGTCCAGAGGAGGCCATCAAGATGATCAGAGTGCTGGAGCACTCCCTCTATCCATACAGACTGAGAGCAGTGGGGCAGTTCTGCCTGGAGAAGAGACCTTAAAGCAGCTTGCCAGTACTTGAAGGGGGCCTAAAGAAAGCTGGGGAGGGACTTTCTACAATAACAGGGTTTTGAGCTGAAGGAGGGAAGATTTAGGTTGGATATTAGAAAGAAACTGAGAGGAGATCTAAATGTCTATAGGTAACTGAGGGGTGGGTGTCAGGATGAAGGTGACAGTCACTTTTTGGTGGTGCAAAAGGCCAAGGAATTATGGTTATGAGCTGGAACACGGAAAGTACCACTTGAACACGAGGCAAAACTTTACTGTGAGGATGTCAGGGCTGCACCCAGGAGGCTGCCCAGAGAGATTGTGCAGTGTCCTTCTCCAGAAACTTTAAAACCCCCCCGGGTGTGTTTTNATTTAGGTTGGATATTAGAAAGAAACTGAGAGGAGATCTAAATGTCTATAGGTAACTGAGGGGTGGGTGTCAGGATGAAGGTGACAGTCACTTTTTGGTGGTGCAAAAGGCCAAGGAATTATGGTTATGAGCTGGAACACGGAAAGTACCACTTGAACACGAGGCAAAACTTTACTGTGAGGATGTCAGAGCTGCACCCAGGAGGCTGCCCAGAGAGATTGTGCAGTGTCCTTCTCCAGAAACTTTAAAACCCCCCCGGGTGTGTTTTAGTGTGGCCTGCCCTAGGTGATCCTGCTTTGGCAGGGGGGATGGAATGGATGACCCCCAGCAGTCCCTTCTAACCTTAACCTTCTGTGATTCTGTGGTGAGACATAGTCCAGGAATATTGTGAATGTTCCCTCCCTGGAATTATTCAAGGCTATGTTGGAGAAGGACCTGAGTAGCCTGGTCTGGTGGAAGGTGTCCCTGTCCACGGCAAAGGGGTTGGAACTAGATGATCTTTGAGGTCCTTCCAATTCAAACCATTCTATGTTGTTCTGATTCTGTGACATAGCATCCATAGCCAGGATCACTATCTGGTAGCTATGGAGAAAACTGCAAGGAAGNCCCTTCTAACCTTAACCTTCTGTGATTCTGTGGTGAGACATAGTCCAGGAATATTGTGAATGTTCCCTCCCTGGAATTATTCAAGGCTATGTTGGAGAAGGACCTGAGTAGCCTGGTCTGGTGGAAGGTGTCCCTGTCCATGGCAAAGGGGTTGGAACTAGATGATCTTTGAGGTCCTTCCAATTCAAAGCATTCTATGTTGTTCTGATTCTGTGACATAGCATCCATAGCCAGGATCACTATCTGGTAGCTATGGAGAAAACTGCAACGAAGATGAAAGTGAAAGAAAAAAAAAACCAGAAAATTCATCAAACCTTTTCTTAATGAAAGAAATTCAGGACATCAAATGAACTTACCAATGGAAGTTCAATAAGAGCATACATTTTTGCAGTATGCATAATTAATATTGTGGGTATTATTGCATGAATGAATTCTCTGTGATGTTTTAGATATCAAAAATGTAAAAGGATTATGATAAAGTGGAAATGGATGCAATATCCTAAGGAATGGAGGGAAGGGTGCAGAGTCCAGAGATGGAGGGGGAAAGCTACTTTATGGGTCGAGGCAACTGGAACTGGGCACAGATAACTTAACAGCTCTAAATACCTAAAAGATTTTCCCCAACAGATACAGATTTCTCTTTCTCCTGATGTAGAAGCTGACTTCACCTACTTGTGTAAGCCTGCTATTCACTGGTGTAATAAGAGAAGGTAAAACCACCCTGAGCTGCAGAGAAAGAAGTGTGGGCAGCAGGATGAGAGAAGTGGTTCTGACACTGCTCTGTTCCGGTGAGACCTCACTTGGGAGTACCTTGTCCAGCTCTGGGGCCTCCAGCACAAGAAGGACATGGACCTTCTGGAGCAGTTCCAGAGGAGGGCCATGAGGGTGATCAGAGAGCTCAAGTACATCTCCTATAAACATAGATTGGGAGACCTGGGGTTGTTCTGACTGCAGAAGGGAAGGCTCCAGAGAGACCTTACAACTACATTTCAATATCTGATGGGGACCTACAGGAAGGCTGGGGAGGGACTGTTTACAAGACCTTGTAGTGATAAGTTTGAGACTGGAGCAGATGTAGGTTGGACATAAGGAGGAAATTCTTTACAATGAGAGTGGTGAAATACTAGAACAGGTTGCCCACTTAGGTGGTTGAGGTTCCACCCCTGGAGACATTCAAGGTCGTTCCTCATGGGCCCCTGAACAACCTGACCTAGTTGGAGCCATCCCTCCTGACTGCAGGGAGGTTAGACCTTTGAGGATCCCTTCCAATCTAATGCATTTTATGATTCTGTGTTATAAAGTCCTAAATAAAACACTATCTCCTATTTGAGTGCAAAGAGCATTGCAACAAAAGCTATAAATATTCTTCCTGGGTTTCTTTGATGTGTCCAGCTGACAGCTGCCTTCCTTATCCAACTCCTTTTTGCAACACCACTCTGAGTTACACAGGCTTTGTGTCATGCACAATTTTACCCACAGTGTCTAGTTTAACCTACCAAGGCAGCCTCTAAGAGGACACACAGCCCTGCTGCTGGTTTTAATATTTTGCTTTGAAGAAATAGGCCCAGGACAATCCTCACTTGCAGTATTTTGTTTGATGAGGTTGCAAATTTCCTTCCAAAGTGCAGTGCTTGCACACACCCCCACCTGCTTATGCTGATAAATTCAATGCTTACAGTACATAATGCTTATGAACATTTTTAATGAGCCAAACTACAGCAGTTCTTCAGTTCAGTATATGAAACCTTTCCTGTCTCCAAAGAAAGTTATGGGTTTGATTTTCTTGCACCTAGTAAGGTTACCACAAACATGGTAAAACGTCTTCATGGTTAATTCCAGTTCTCCTCCTGATCCATCAGACTTTGGACCATAAAGTATGGTTCATATTTAACAAGTAACATGGTTCTAACATAAATTCACATAGCTTCTTAAACCAACACCTCACACAAGGGGGAACTTCTTTACTGTAAGGGTGCCAGAGTACTGGCACAGGCTGCCCAGAGAGGTTGTGGAGTCTCCTTCTCTGGAGACTTTCAAGGTCTGTCTGGATGTGTTCCTGTGTGCCCTGAGCTGGATTGTCTGGTCCTGCCCTGGCAGGGGGGTTGGACTGGATGAGCTCTTTGGGTCCCTTCCAACCTCTGATACCCTGTGAGTCTGTGATAATTTACAAACTTCATAAACCTCAGCCACTTGCATCCACAATACATCATATATATATATAAATAAATAAAATTTAGCTTTAGCTTTAAGAACTTTAACAAGATCTTTAAGAATTCAAGAAGTTCAAGACATGAAAAAGATACCAACCTGATCCACAAAGATTTAACATTAAGACCTATCATTAAATTACATTGCTTTAAGTGAAAACTAAGTACTTTGATTTAAAAAAAACTCTAGCAAAACCAACAACAAAACCCCCCTTTGTATAGCAACATACCTCTATAACATTAATTATTGTATATAGTAAGCACACATTTAGATCCTTTGCTCAGCAAATGAGAATGCTGAACTGAAAATAGTTCCAGTTAATATTTAGTTGGGATTATAGACTGCAGTATATAATATATTAGCAATATATATATTATGTATTTACATACTGAACTAAGGTTGTAAGTCTTTCCAGAACAAAATGGAAATCAGAGAACCACAGAATCACAGAAGAGTAGAGGTGGGAAAGGACCTCCAGATTGAGTCCAGCCCCTCTGTCAAGGCAGGTTCACCTAGAGAAGGTCACACAGGAACATACTTAGGCAGGTTTTGAATCTCTCCAGAGATGGAGACACCATCACCTCTCTAGGTAGCCTGGTCCAGTGCTCTGGACACTGCTCTGTTCCTAGTCATGCTTAGATGGAACTTCTTATGGTCAAGTCTGTGCCAGCTACATCTTCTCCTGTTACTAGACAGCACTGAAAAAACACTGGCCCCATCCACCTGCCACCCACCCTTTAAGTATGGAGAAGCACTGATAAGATCCCCCTCCTCAGTATGCTCTTTTCCAGACTAAAAAGACCAAATTTTCTGTCTTTCCTCATAAGAGAAACGTTCCAGTCCCCTCAGTATCTTCATAGCCCTTTGCTGTGCCCTCTTCAGCAAGTCCCTGAATTGTATTTATCTGTTTGTTTTCTCTGAATAAATTATGGTAACTGGAAAATTATTTTGTTGGTGTTGTTTGCTTTCTTTTGACTGTGTGGGTGAGCACAGACCAGATGTCAGTAAATGTGAACAGGGATTTCTGCAGTATCTTCTACCTCTGTGCTTATTAAGCCTCTGTCGCAGCTTAAGGCCATTCCTTCTCA